>WOGO01006090.1:0-11987 GCA_015342085.1 Leptinotarsa defecta
TTTATAATTAATGATGACCTTATGTCAAATTTTCACTTCCTTTTCCTCCTCGTACTAGTCATTGAGCATTGAAATAGTTTTATAATTTTTGAACAAAATATCAATATGATTCTACAGGATATTCTTGTATATACTTGACGAGTAAGTGATTCAAAAAAGAATTGAATGTTCAACTTCAAATTTCGCGACTATTACTTACTTGCAGGTATCGCACTGATGATGGCGTAATAGACGAAAGCGCTTTGCAATTTACAAATAAACTATTTACACGAAATACGACTCCGTTTCTGATATAAATTGAAGACCTGAACAGAATTCGAGCGCAAATTTTTATTCTTGCATCATCTGTCATGATGTGTACGAAGTTGGGACAATCTTATTTCTCGCGTCGAAACTGTTTGACAAAACAAAAACGAATTGGTGAAGCGACCAGGATTTCTATGTAACTTGGTCACATTTTTTGTGCTGGTAACGATGATAGTTAGAGACGGGTTTTTATAAAGGTAGAAGTGTTTGATTACTTTCCAGATGGGGAATTTTAGAGCCCCGATTTTGATGACAAACGAATATTACGTGTACGTAAATGTGAATATAGAGTTATGTCTGGCACTTGCCTTCACAAATATATAATGCATCATACCAGCATAAATCTCATCATTGCTGCTGGACAACATAATATAATTATATACAATTAAAAGTTTTAACATAAAAATAGAAGCGAAAAACAGTGAGAACAAGTGAGTATCAAGACATCCCTTTGCAGGAACTCATCTAAGCTATAACAACCTTCCTTCTTGAAACTTACTAAGTGTAGGTCCTTGACATCCTGTGGCAATGAATTTAAAAGTATGGTGCCGTTATACCTAGGAGATTCCTTGAATGTCGAAGTTTTGTGTTTTGGGATGGTCAAGTGTTCAGTTCTTGTTGCCTAATTATAAGTGACTGACTCGTGATTGAAGTGAACAATGTTGAATCTCACATGAAGCATAGCTTTATAAATATAGATACAGGGTAAAGTTAATATTTTATATTTTGAAAATAAAGCTCTACAGCTATATCTCGGTGTAATGTCAAATATGATTCTCATGATTTTTTTTGTAGAATAAATACACGTACCTCACATTAGTATATTTTGAACTATGTGAGAATAGGCCAAAGAATAATAGACCGTCTTGATACCATCTGAGTCTAGCAACTCTTTGAGCTGGCGTATTGTAAATATTGCCTGATTCAATTTTTTTTACACATGATCAATGTGAAGCTCCCAAGACCAGGTTTCATCTAAGTACATACCTAGGAGTTTGGCTGTATCAAATAGTTGGACGTTATTAAGATTCAATGTTTTTCTCAAGGAGAAACCCAAGTGAATTATTTTATTTGCATTCAGTTTCAGTTGGTTTCTATCACACCAAGAAACCATTGCGTCCATTACTGAGATTATATTGAATTCTTACTCATCTATTATGTTACCAGACACTGATATGGAACATTACGGTGTAACTATGTTTGATATATTTCGGAAGATCATTTATATAGATTGAACCTTGTGGTACACCAAGCATAATATCTTGAATATGTGATGCAGTGTTATTCAGAGTCTCAACCATTTTTCTGTCAGATAGGAATCACTTAATCCATTCAAGTACGAATCCTCTGATACCAATGTTGTACAATTTACTGATCATAATTTCATTTCTTACTGAATCAAAGACTTTCGCTAGATCAAATAAGATTGAGACTACATACTTTCCCTTATCAATGTTATGGTAAATGAACTCAAATTTACTGGCAATAGCTGTTTCAATCGATCTAGCTTTTCTAAAGCCATGTTGCTGATCAGATAAGATTTTGTATTCTTCAAGAAATAAAACAATTCTATTTGCAACTATTTTTCTAGTAGTTTTGATGGCACACTTAATAATGAAATTTGGCGATAGTTGTCAGTATCTACTTGGGAACCTTTTTTAAGTATTGGCATAACCTTTGTTTTTTTGCAGACTTCAGGAAAAACTTCCTCTAATATTGATTTATTTATGAGCTTCACTAAAATGCCAGATACTGTGGGGACATTTCAGAGCTTTCACTGTTATATCATAAAATCCACTCTATGATTTCAAATTATTCATCGTCGTTAGTATATCAGGTTCCAACACTTACTTGAAAAAAAAAACAGTTTTCATTGAAATCAGCGACGGTATGTGGTAGTGACATATTCTGACCTATGTAGCTTGACCGATTTTCAGAGGAGCCTTTGTATTCCAGCGACATTTCTATCAGACAGAAGGGGATTGTATTTACGATTATATTTACTTCTTGGCACAAAAAAACATTGACATTATTCGGATATGATGAAGGCTCCAGAATACACCCTTGAGGTACTTCAATGAAATTGTACAAAGTGTTTTATTTATAATTATGCACTACCAAATAATGTTTTCTGTTACTCAAGTGACTATATACTTAACCACTGGAGAGGTGCTCCTCTAATGCTAGCTTTTTAATTTTAATGAAAGTATAGCTCAATCTACTTAGTCTAAGGCTTTGTTTGAGTCTAGAAATATTGCAACACAGTCATTTCTTCGATCAAAGTTTTCGTAGAGTTTGTTCAATAATTTAGTTGAAGCAGTTGTTGTTGAACATACTTTCTTGAAGCCACATCGATATTTATTGAATAAAATATTTGTTGTTGTTGTTATCCAACGATGCATTTAGTCGAGCTAGTGTAGAGATACGCAACATATGGAAACAAGCGGAACACGACCAACTCCCGCCAAACAGTCAGCTTCCGCTAAAACCGTTCAAGCAGATAGAGGGAAAAGGGGATAGGTAAAAGCACTCGAGTGATCTATAAATAGTCAGATCTCGGAGGAATGAGTTTAGGATTGTTGATACTAATAATCGAAACGTCGTGAAGTAACTTGGCTTGGATTTTTTTTTTCATTTTTTGTTAATAATTTTCAATTTGGATAACATTGTTAATAGTTCAATTTTCAATTATTGCTTGTATTTTATTTCATTGCAATTTCAGTTCTTTTGCTTGATATAATAGTTATTTTTTAGCTATTTTTTTTTATTTTTACAGATTCTTTCAGAGATTTCAAATCAATTTATATCATATTAGAAATGAAAGTCCGAACTAACGAAATTCACTACGAAACATTGTCAACCACCTTCAAACAAACATAGAAATTTCAATTTCATATTTTTCATGATGATCTCCTACCACGTAGTAACGGCTATATCCATCAATTTATTTATTGAATAAGTTAAAATTATTAAAGAAGCTGAATGAGTGTTTTGCAATACATTTAACGAAAATTTTAGTTAACAGTGTTGTTATAGGTCTACAGTTGTCAACTTTGGTTTTATCACCTTTTTGTAGTACAATTTCATTTTTTTAAATTGAAAACTTTTTGGAAAAACTCCACAAGTTAGGGACATATTCGTTATTTCCAGTGATGGTACCTCATGATACATTTGATACATGATACACAGGGACAAACACAGGACGCCTACGAAGCAGAACCAGGGACCACCCTCGAGAGTCGCTATCAGGCGGCTCCGGTAAGTATAAAAATTTATTAACCATATTCAAATTCATCTTATTTCTAGATTCACTGAGAAACAAAACTTGCTCGCGACATAAAGACTCTCGTCTACGGTTAGTTTTTGGAGACCCTATGCAAAAATTCATCTAGGAGAGCCACGATAAAAGCAAACATTAGATCAGAAAGTAAAAGCACCTGAAGGGTGACTTTCGACCAAGGTCAGATGTCAATCTTGCTGAAGTGCCCATCAGTAAGATGAGGACCGCTCCGGAGGAGCGGGGGTGGATGGACGAGATGCGATGTTCTGCACACAGCAACCGTGTAGAGAAGATTTCAACTCAGGGCACTCAACCCGGGAGGGGACATGGGGGTTTTGTTAGGGATATTCAGACGATTCAATTCATCTGAAATGAATTAATTTCTGTTTTTCATGCATGAATCTTCCAAATGAAAGACGTCGCACAGGTGTCAGATGATTTCTCTTCAACTTTCTGCGCGGCATTAGCCGGTTTAGTATGTTGCAAAAAAAGTTTCATTAATTCTCCAATGACTTTGATATCTGTATGAAACATTTAGTGGAGCTTTTAGATAATTTTAATTTCCGCGTTAAAGGTCAGCTGACGATCTTCTCACCAAGATACAGCCATCTGAAATTTATACTTATTCACCAGTAACTTATGAGATATCATAAGCTAAATATTCATTTGAGAGGAAATCATTGAATGTATACTGAATAAACCACAGTACAGCTATTCAGTAAAGTAATTTGTAGGTAAAATTAATGAGTACGTCAAGTCACTGACTAATTGATCTTTTCAGTGGTTAATTTTACCCAGTAACTCTTTTTGGGGGAACTTTTCAGTTTGCCCTTCGTCACACTTCAGCAGATTATAATCTGCTGATGAATCAATAATTATTGATTCATCTTTGTTTACCAAAATTATAAATTAACAATACGAAGTTCTTTCACTTTTCTGAGTAAATCAATGCGTTCCTTGAAAATGTTCATGGTGAACTGATGAAAAAACACTCTCATTACTGGTGAAATGTAAAAATAAATGTTAACAAGATTTCACTTGGCGCACATGCAATCACTTTTAGCATTTCCCGCATTCTCGAATCGAATCGGAATTTCATAAAATACTCCAATGTGGAAGTCACGTACACGTATCCACCATTAGGTTACATTAAAGCCCATCTCATCCGAAAATATATTTGACATATCGTTAAGTATGCACCAGGTGCCTTTGGAAACCTATATCTTTCTACTCTCCCTACTAATTTTGCACGATTCCAATTTCAATGCCACAGATTATTTTTATTCATTCTGATGTCTGGAGCTCGAACGAAGCTCTTGTTTTTCTTAAAGATTCCGAAAGAAAGTCACGTGCATACGGTCTTAGTGATTTCATTTTCGAAATGCCGGTTATTTTTCTTTGTCTCTAGCAATTTCGTTGAATTGAGGTCCGCTGCAGTTAGTTCTCTGCAGCGGAAATTCACTTCATGAGTCTCTTGAATTACTTACTTCGTTTCTAGGAGTCACGTGATTGATGTTGTTATTGTCTGGGCACTTACCTGAAAGGAAAAACAGAAAGTGAAAAATCCAGTAAAAGTTATAATACTTGGAATATTCAACGATTGTTTTTTGAATTTTTATAAAAACGGTGTTGAGAAATGATTTTCGAATTCAAATTTCAGTTCACATGTGAAGATAATTCGTCTGTACAATAAAACAAACTATTTATTCAAGGAGATTGAACGGTGTACATTCATCAATATATAAAATTTCAATTAACGAATCAGCATATCAACTTTAAATTTTCTTTATGACCAATTAGGAAAGAGTCAGTGAAAGTGGATGGATTAAAGTTATAAAATGAGTAACCAAGGGTAGAAAAACGTCGTCACATGGAGCAGAACAGGAAACAACTAAAGTACAGAGTTGAAATGAATTGCGTTTTTCCCCGCCTTTCGTTACGCGAGAATAATAATTTACCATTGGACAAAATATTTCTCTCTACCTCATAGGTACAAAATGATTCTTAGAGCGATAATGGATACTGTAAATCATTCCTGTCTAAGAAGCATTTCTAATCATACAGAGGGGACTATCCCAAGATGGCGACCTGAAAGGTAGACCAAATATACCGATATAAGTAATCGTGGAATAACTAGGATGCTATGTACGAAACTGTTTCCAACTGAAGGACGAATTCTTTACGCAAGATGAGGGACTCCCAATGGGATCGCCACTTTCACCGGTTATAGCCAACATATATATGGAGTGATTTGAAACTCTTGCCATTGAAGAAGCCCACAAGAAGCCACGAATCTGGTTGAGAGTTCATTATATACAACCATTGGAAAGGAGAACTAGACAGCTTCCTGGGGCAAATCAACAACGTAAGTCTTTCCATCACTTTCACAATGGAGAAGGAAGTCCACAATGAATTGATATTTTTAGACGTATTGTTGAAGAAGACCGACGCTAAATGGGAAACATCTGTATACCAAAAACCCACTCACATGGGACAGTATCTTAACCAGGAATCCAACCACCATCAATTGACCAATAGAGGAATCATCAGGCTCTAGTAGACCGTACGTTCGGGCTCTGTAATACAAATGAAGGTCTCGATAAGGAGTTCGGCATCATCAAAAATGACCTTCAACAGAATGGTTACTCCAAGGTGAAGGTGGAACAGACTTCAGCTAGAAGACAGCAAGAGTCCCACAAGGAAGAGAAGCCGCCACAATCAGTATTTGTACTTTCCTACATCAGAGGATTGTCGGAAAAGATAAGAAGAATTGGGTCCAAGTATAACATCAGATCTGCTTCAGATCTGGGAACACTATCCGTAGTAGCCTCACAGAAACCATCCCACCAAACGCGCACTGCGACTCCGGATACCCTGCAAGTTCGGAAAATCATACATCGGTGAAACTAAGACGCCATTGAAAGTTCGCATTGCCGAGTTCAAGAAACACATACAGCGAGGAGAAACCAGCAAATCAGGAATAGCAGAGCATGTTTGGACTCATCAACATAACATCAGGTGGGCTCAAGCTGAAATCATCCACAAGGAGGAACACTGGTTTAGGAGCTAGCGTAGAGATTCGCAACATATGGAAACCTTTAATGAAGCGGAACATGACCAACTCCCGCCAAAACGGCCAGCTCCCGCTGAAACCGATGAAGCGGAGAAAGGGAAGAGCAGATAGGTGAAAGCACTCGAACGACCTATAAATAGTCAGATCTCGGAGGAAGTCTTGTTATCACCCGAGGACGATAGTGGATACTAATAATCGAAACGTTGTGAAGTAACGTTGACATGACATCTTTTAATTTTCATTTCTCATTTATAATTTTTTTCAATTCATCCCGTGTTAATAGTTCAATATTCTGTTTTGATTTCTTGGTTGTTATCATGTTAGACAATGGAAGTACAAACTAATGAAATACACCACGAATCATTGTCAACCACCTTCAAACAAACGTTAGATACTGTAAAAAAAATTCATAGAATATAAAGTCCCATTTTTATTCCAGTGACATAAGGTCGTAATGTTATGAATGAATTGAGTGCTTCATCTTGTAATAATATCCAGATTGGTGCTGAAGAGGTAATGAGACAAGTGTCCGATTCCGAAACATCAATATCCGCCATCAGAATGACAGTATTCCATGTATGTGCATTTTTTACATACGTTATTGTATAGCGTTTCTGTGAATGATATCTGACTCAAATCCTCAACGAATATTTAAAATACATAGTGAATATGAGTAAGTTTTTTTGTATGATTCAATATTCATATAAAAGTAGTTATTTTGAAAGGACTTTTTCATCCCTATAATTGAGTTCTAGAAAATGAATATTTCGAAATGAAATCCTGCAATATTCATATCTATCAACGTACCTACTCAGTTGGCTATGGTGAATGCTTGCCGAAAAACATGTATTTCTCCGGCCAATACCACCATACTTCCTCTTAAAGAGTGTATTCTATAATTAGTTGCTTTTTGCCGTTCTTTGAAAGTTTCCCATATTTTTTGTATGAAGATGGAGGAATAGGAAGACAAAACATTTTTTTATATATTCTGAAGTGCTGATGTAGCAGACGCTGATAAAGCCAATCATTTTGTCACTTTTCAATCATTCCAAACAAATGGAAACTTAGGTCAGCATTTTCAATAATTTCAATAATAATTAACTATTTTGAATCACTTCCTGAGGTATCTTGAGAGAGTGATTTCTTCATCTACTCAACTTAGTCGGATGCGCATTGAGGAGAGCATTGTTTATCTGTTTAAAATCTGTTTTTCCGTTAACCAGCTATCGTACCCCTACGAAGGACAACCCTCAGAAGTCGAAACTTGTGCGAGCTGAGGACTAACGAGGTCTTACCTTTTAACGTGTGAAAATCGATCGTTCAGCCTGGGGCTTGAACAACCGACTAACACAGCGGTCGATTTTAGTGAGAGAACAGCATCTATGTCGAACCGACGGGCTACCAAGCTATTTCTGGTAATTGGGAAAAGTGCTTGTTTTTTTTTATTCTACGCCAGAGGTTCCAGTTGTACCTTTCATTAAGAATGAAAGTGAATACTACGTTGTGTAGAGTATCTATGACTGACATATGTTCAATTCCATAACGAATATTTGGAAAAATGATTTTCATGCAATTCATCATTCATTTAAAAGTTTTTGTTTCGAAAAGTTTTTTTACTGTTGTAACACATGGGTTGAAAAGTCCCGGGCCAAAAACAAAAATTCTTTTTTTTTGTAATCTCCATCAAGAGCCACACAATCATTCCAGCACAGATAAAACATTTCAATACCACTTTTGTAGGAAGATTCATTTTTTTGCCTCAAAGTAGGCCTCAGTTTCAGCAATAACCTCTTCATTCGAGTGAAGTTTCTAGCCGGTGAGCATTTTTTTGAGATATATGAACAGCCAGTAGTCGCTGGGAGCCAACTCTGGCAAATGTGGTATATGCGAGAGCAATTCAAAGCCCACTTCATGCAATTTTGCCATCGTTTTCATCGATTTGTGACACTGCGCATTTTCTTGATGAAGCAGCACTTTCTTTTTCTTCTAATGAATTCGTTATTTTTCAATTTTGACCTTGAAACGCTCCAATAACACTAGAATATAATATTCACTGTTGATGGTGTTTCTCTTCTCAAGACAGTCGATGAATATTACATCATTAATGATTTCCTTTCTTTTGAATGATGTAATGGATCCATATTCCAATCATTGTCACATATTGACGTAATAATTCCGGTATATTATTTCAATACAAGCCCAAACACTGCTCAGAATCATGAGAACGTTTTTGTTTTTGGTCAACAGTGAGCTCGCGCCGCACTTTGAGCAGAGCTATCTCATAGTCAAATGCTCATGCAATATAAAGCCAACACTTCCTTTTGATATCTTTACGATGTCACCTAACTCACGCAACTTCACTTTTCGATCATTCAAAACGATTTTGTGGATTTTTCTATGTGTTCTAGTGTTGATGCCTCATTTGGACGTCCACTGCGTTCTGCATCAGCGGTGTCTCTACAACCACGTTTGAAGTCAGAAAACCAACGTTTAATGGGGAATGTTCCTCAATTTGTGTTATTACAGCAAATGCAAGTTTGAACAAAATAAAGTTGAGTTTAATTCGTGAGTTTTTCAAATTCACTTCGAAAAGTATTCAAATTGATGTTTCAAATGTTTGGTTTTAATTTTTAAAGGGATTTGTTTCTAATTCACATATTGGCAACAGCGCCTATATCAAGTTGAAATAATTTATATGTACCTAGATAGTCTACTTTAAAAAAGTAAAATTATCTTCATAAATCAACAATTAAGCAAAATATAAATTATAGTTCAATACCACCTACATAAGCCACATAGACAACAGTTGTTTTGTTATTTATTTATATAGAGGAAGATAGGTTAGGAGCACAAAATGTCATATGTCAGAGAATGTCTCAGAACTCGGAGCATAAGTGAACAGAACAGTACGCCTCTGAAATATGTCATCTTTATTTGTCTCATACAGATAACAGATTCATTGTCCTTTATTAGCTATAACGGATTATACATTATTTCATTCCTATTTTTTAAGTATTTAAATAATTAAAAAAAAAAAAGTTGAAATGATAAGTTGAAAATATTTATGATGATGATGTTGTTTTAGATCCCTTTTACGAAACCTACTTGATTTTTGTCAGGAGGAACATTCCCCATTCGACTCAAATAAGACAGAAACTTCTTGCGTTTGGTTGGGGCAACTTATTCTCTCATACTCATACTCTCATACCTTAACAACACAAAAAACTATTAGAATAATTTTTGATAAAGAAAGTTTTTGGCTTTCTACTACTCCATCTTGATACAACAAAATGTGGGAATCTTACAAATGGTTTCTCTTGTAAAATACAGTCATTTTTTAACGAAACTTTTAAAAAGATTATTGATGTAGTATATTTTGAGTAATCGTTTCAGTATCAGAAGAAATATGGAAATTCCGATATCCGAATATGAAAAACCCTGTTAGTGTAGAACTCAAATGTAAAGCACTTCCGCACAGGCACTGCTCTAAGAGTGCCTTAAGGATTTCGTCCTAAAACAAGGTCTCTCTGTATGATGTTTCGGTATTTACCAAGAATACATTCATTCCCCTTCGAGGGGTCCGTAAACGTAGGGTCGATGATTGAAGAGGCCGCCTTCTAATTTGCACACATTTGAACATGGCGATTAATTGCTAAGAGAAGGTCTGACATTTTTCTCGTGGGTTGACCAATAATTGACTAAACTGAATAATCAAACTTAACTTTATTTAACTTTAAATACAAATTCAACTGAAACTTCAAAAATTCTTTCCAATTATTTCCATTGTGAACCGCCTCCGCGATTGCTTCAACC
This sequence comes from Leptinotarsa defecta, assembly GCA_015342085.1. Lineage (NCBI taxonomy): Eukaryota > Metazoa > Arthropoda > Insecta > Coleoptera > Chrysomelidae > Leptinotarsa > Leptinotarsa defecta. The sequence continues at coordinate 10,473 of WOGO01006090.1, forward strand.
TGATTACTAGTTCTAACTGGTTGTTATCTCCTCCATACAAAAAACGAAATTTTGCATTACTCATTAAATTTTCAGTTAACTATAAATGCGTTTCACGTTACCAAAAATTCGAATTATGGCACGTCACTGCATTCAAGTACTTTGGTAACTCACATTCCGAACTTAAAATCGCACTGTTCAATTATTTACAAACAATATCGCTACGAAATGTTGATGCCGATGACAATGTACATTCCAATTTAATATCATTATTGTTCATTCTTTTTTAATAACGGAATTCATGAATTCTTTTAATCACTACAGAAACAAGAAAAATGAAATACAATAAATAATACAGTGAGTCAGTTTTGAAAGGAAATAATTTTCAGAAATGAAAACGATACCAATAAATTTGTTAAAATATGTTTTTCTGTTAACCAGCTGTGACCCTCTCTCAGAAGCCGAAACTTGTGAGAGAGCTAAGGATTAACGCGGTCTAACATTAAAACGTGTTATTCCCATCACGGCTTGGACGATAGGGAGTGAAAATCAAACCACCGGTTCATACAGCGGTCGATTGAATCAGTGGAACAAATCACTCAGGCTAACCCCAACAGATGATGAGAGTATCATCCCTAGTAATGGTGATGAGAGTTTGAACGCCCCTCCCTATTTGTGATGCATGAAACTGGAACATTTTTACTTTACTACTGTTCAGGAATTTTTCAAATTGAATATTACCGGTTGCGATATGTGAGAAAAGGCGAGAAAATGTACAAACTCATTTAAATAAACATGTAATGAGTTAATTACCAGTTTTCAGTAACGGGGAGTTATTTGGTCATTCAGTAAATTATCCGAATTCTTGAATATATGTATTTCGGAATATTCTAAAACATTGGATGTCAAACTCTTCTTTTCTAAATGTAATACGTCATAGTTGTGATTGAACTCATGTCAGTCTGCTATAAGATGATTCGCAAATGTGGAATTGGTCTTTCCATTCAATATACTACTTCTATGCTCTTTAATAGTTTTGGAAAATGTTATCTCAGTTTGGCTAATATAAAGTTTAGGGCAAGAATGCGTGATTCTTGTGTCTTCTTAGCGAGAGGTATTACAAGATTGGCGACGAGCTCAAAGAAATATGTTTATTTGAATGAGTTTATCAAATGTCAAATGTTAACGTCAATTGATTCACTTCTATACTGAGGTACACTTTTTTACTAAGAAAACATTGAATACCTAGATTTTAGTTAGTATAGACACGCCTGAAGAAGCTATTGAATTGAATAGCGAAACACATGTAGCGTTTTTGTAAATCTATGTGTAGTGAAAAATTCACAACAAAGTGTTTCTTGAATTCATGAGGCGCGGTTCCAACTCTTGAGTGATGCAATAACGATGTAACAGGTGATTCGATAAGCAACCCTATCCTGATTTGACACCGATCACTCATAATCGTGCATACATAATGGAAGCAACTAATCTGGTGCACACTGGAGCGATTCTACACCCATAACACAACACAACAAA
>WOGO01006091.1:0-11987 GCA_015342085.1 Leptinotarsa defecta
GACTACCCATTGGTAGGGGTATATAAAGCAATATCCGTCGACCCCTTATATCACCCTGAACAGGCATAAGCCTATAGCAGGGTCCTACACAAACACATACACACTAATAATTGTAAATAACTGTAAAAAACTTGTAATATACGATATTCATTCATTCATTATACGACCCCTTATAATTCATGTTTTCATTCTAACTGCCACTTAGTGTCATATCAACTTTCTGAGTAAAGCTGTGGGTACCCCTGCTAGTAACTAATAATAATGACCTTTAATAAAGTTTACTTGAAAATTTGTTCAAAATCATTAATTTTATTTTTGGAATGGGTATTAATTTCACTTGTAATGTAAATGAAATGCTTCAGTATCTATTCGATAAGAAATAATAGAGATAGATAATTTTCAAGTCAGTTCCTAGATTTGACAAGGTGTACACATTATGTGTGACCATTATTTTAAATACTGACATATCTTCAAAATAAAGACATATGCCATCGCAAACCTATAAAAAAAACCAACATGTTGTGTATTATTTTGTTATATTTTAGAGGGATTAAGCAGCGTATTCAATGAAAGCACTCACGGGTAGCATCACCACCACGACTTTTCACAGACAAAATCAACTAATTCGCATAAAAACTTGAATAAAGTATATACATCAACCTTCCTCTTGAATCCATAGGGAAATCCGTTCGGTAGTTTTTCAGTTTATCGCGTTCAGACCAATACGGCGCGAGTAGTTATTTTTTTTTGTGAAATTATAAAAGATCAAAATATCGAAAAAGATTTTGGAAAGTTGAAGTGTTTCGTATCATTCAAGGATTTCAATTTTGCTTCTCATTGGCAGAAATGTCAAGGTCCATTATATACCAACAATGTTATTAAGTCACTGAATAAATATTATTATCTATCTAAATCTATTGAGTTATTAGAATTTCTAAAAAAATAACAGGATTACGATTCCACATGGTCTGGGTAACAAGATCTTTTTTTTGAAACTTCTGTCCAAGGCCACCGAAAATTATGATCCAGGGCTTACTCGATTCGGAATGACCTCTAGCAACTTTTTGAGGGGTTCGAGAAAATTGCAAAAGTTATAAACAATTTAGTAAGGAAAGAGTGGTTTGGTTTTTTGCCAATATCTCAGAAAATATTAAAGATATCCTCTCGGAACCTCTCGGAACTCGTATCACCAATATTTTTAATTTTAATTTAGAGGCGGAAATAGCGCTAAAAGCGGGCGATGCACGTCCCGCACGCGCTGACCGATACGGACCTTTGAACAATAAAAATTATTTTAACCTATTTAATATCATTATTGAGAAAAAAAATTCACATACCTTCCAGACACTTGAATAAACGAAAATCCATGAAAGAAAAATTTTTCACGTGATTATTTTATTAGATATACTTTAGTTGATTAATAAATTTTAACAAGTTTTAAATTTACATAAAAACCCTGATAATTTTTAAATTGAAAACCTTCAATTTTGTTCACTTCCTGCAGCTTCTCTTCAAAGGCTTCAAAAAAGATTCCCGTTGGAAAAATTATTTTCCATTTTGTTATTAATAATCAAAGAATTCAATTGAAGCAATGCAATTTTTTTTTGTATTTCGTATTCTTATTTGATTTTTTATTATTTTTAGCTCTATTTGTTCAGAATTTTTTTATGAACAAATGTATTGTTTTTGAAATATTGGAAATTTTTTTGGGGGGATTTTTATCAGTGATGAATATTATGATTTGAAAAAAAAATTGTTTCTTAAAAAAAATGTATTGCTCAAAAACGCATTATTTGATTACCAATTTTTTGCTACTAAATATGAATATTAAGGAACGATTTTTTTTTAAATCATAATTTCTATTTCTCTTTGATATTCTGAAAAAAAAACTTTTTTTAAATTTATATTTTCTTTATTTATTTAATAAACAATTTGTTTGTAACAAATAAATTTTAGATATATTTTTTATTACTACAAAAAAACAAAAACAACCATGTGTCAATTTTGTGGTACTATTGAAAAAAATATATCGTAAAAACTAATTTATTTAAAACAAAATTAAATGAATAAAGAAAATATAAATTAAACAAAAGTTTTTTTCAGAATAACGAAGAGAAATAGAAGTTATGATTTTGAAAAAATCGTTCCTCAATATTCATATTGTTAATGCATTTTTAAGCAATAAATAATTTTTTTGAGAAACGATTTTATTTTTAAAAATCATAATATTCAACACTAATAAAAATTCCTCCAAAAAATTTTTCAATATTTCATAAACTTTTGTTTATAACAATTTTCTAAACAAATAGAGCTAAAAATTATAAAAAATTATTTTTAATGTTACTTTAAATAATAAGAATACGAATAAATTTGAATATTAAAAAAAATTTCATTGCTTCAATTGAATTTTTCACTTTTTAACGTTTTTGATTATCAATAACAAAGTGGAAAATCAATGTTTTTTAATTTTTCCAACGGAAATCTTTTTTTAAGGCTTTCAAGAAAAGCTTCAAGAAGTGAACAAAATCTGAGGTTTTTAAGATTTAAAAATTATTAGGGCTTTTATATAAATTTGAAACTTGTAAACTGAAGTATATCTGAAGTATAACTGAAGTATATCTAATAAAATAATCACGCGACAAATTCTTTCCATGGATTTTCGTTTATTCAAGTGTCTAGAAGGTATATGATTTTTTTTCTCAATAATGAAATTTAATGGGTGTGCGGGACGCGCATCGCCTGCTTTTAGCGATATTTTCGCCTCTTAATTAAAATTATAAATATTGCTGATAGAGTTCCGGGAGGTGGGACTTTTTTTTTAGGAAATTTCCTCCCCTATAAGTATTTTTTTTTTAATTTCGGATATCTTTAATATTTTTCGAAATATTTGCAAAAAAACCAAATCCCCCTTTTTTTATTAAATTGTTTATAACAATTTTTTCGAGCCCCTCTTGAAATTTTTCAAAAAACTGCTAGAGGTCATTCCGAATCGAATGAGTCCTGAATCATTATTTTGATGCTCTTGGACAGAAGTTCCAAAAAAAGGATCTTGTGACCCAGACTACCAAGATAATGCTGTTTTCTTATAAGTCATTTTTTCAGTGGGATATTGAAACGTTTACCCTTCCTTGAATCATGTAGGATTTGTTTTTAACTTTATCTAATCTACACACACCTGAGTTTGCGATAGCTTACTTGATTTCGAAAATCGACTCGTCGATAAACGATGGGCCACAGGATGACATCACCTTTTATGGGTACGACGCACAATTTTCAATTTAAATATTAGTGGTATGTACAGACTTATTAATTCTTACCAAACTCATTTCCCATTCACTTTCAGTCGGGTCGAGAATTTCACTGTGCATACGAAATACGTTGAGATATATCATTTATTCTCGATGACAGATAGATACAACGTATGTAGAAACTTCGAACTCTCGTCAGGCTATTTGCCAATTTGTTTGTAAGAAAGGTTCTTCGATACTAACCCTGTTCTGATATATATGAGTGTGTTCAAACTGTGATAACTAGATGATTACTATCAGTTCTGGTTTGAATATGTCATGTGAATGCTATCGGGTTATCTAAACAGACGTAACAATTCTATCAGCTTGTTTATACATAGTGTTCGCAGAACGATTACCGAACAGCTATAAGATATTGTTTGCAGATGAGGTCGTTTTTACAGGATTCCATCTGGTCCACCGATAGATGATAATTTTCTTTCATTCCTGTCAGAAGTCATTATCTCACAATTTATGATTGATCTGTATTTGCAAATATTTTACACTGAATGAAAATTTGAGAATTTCAATTGTTTTGACTTCTAGACCTGCAATCAAACTTTTAAAATTTGCACGTGGACAAACGTGAATCGAAATGCCAACGAAACCTCACATTATCTTCGAATAAAATAAGTAAAAAAAAATGTATGTTAAACGGTTTCATTGAAAAAAATAATAATAATGATGTGAATAATATACTAAAAACTAAAAAATAATTCGGAAGGCTCTAGGCAGCAGTCATCACACCAATCTCCTCAGCAACGTACGTTATTGATCTGATAAAACAATGATAAAATCGTTGGGTGTAGCATAACCTGAGTAAATATGTAAGTACTACGCCCAACTATTTCATTATTTTCTTATCTGGTCAATATCGTAGATTGCTGGGGCGAGTGGTGTGATGACTGATACCTAGGTTCATCCAAATTGTTTTTTACCTTATCTATATTAGCTACATCATTATTATCCTTTTTTTTTTCATTGAAACCGTTCAACAAAAAAAATCACTTATTTTGTTTCCATGTTTTTAATTTCTAATTTTGCTACTCAATTCTTCTCATTCTGTTTAGTGTGTGGCGTACGGCCTAGAGTTCAGATCAAACTTACTTTCACAAAAGTGGTGCTTTAAAGAGTAGAAGTCATTAACCAACAGGCTACCGTCTGATCAAAAAGGCTTAAACACTCAAACTAATTTTTCCCGAAATCCAAATTGATTGTCATTCCAAAGGTAACTTCAATCAACGAAAAAAACTGAATTATTTCAGGAAAAAATGTAACAATTCAAATCATGGTTTATTTGTTTTACACAGCCGAAGAAGTGGTTGCTGCCATTATGGGTTCTTCTGATCTGATTGGTATGGAGGATCAGTCCGTTTATCTCCAGTTTGTGCTTACGGTTTGTTTAAGACTTGCCACTATCTATCTTTTTCAGAAAATTTTCCACAGGTAGTTCCAGAGCTACATATTCAATCTTCGATGACTACATGTAAAAGAGGATCGGGAGAGCTTCTCCTGATTGGTGTGTGCAGTTAATTTTCTGCAGCTATAGCGTCTCCCTGCCACATAATAGATCCACTCACTTTGGATCTATCCTAGTGAAAAACTGATTCAAGAGAAACCAGTATATTTTGCAACTGACATTTTTTTCTCAGAACTGATATTAAGTATAAGTAAACAGAAAAGAAAGTTGTTGCAATTATATGATCGTACATAAAAATAAATAATTTTGTCTTCAGACGAAAAATAATAATGCATAAAGTTCGATAAATAAAGAAATTACTATGGTTCCATTGAGTTACATCTTTTGATTATTAGAAATAAATATTTACTGCTTTTATCAGTAACTGTTAATAAACAAAATAGATCTGCTCAGCTGAAAGCAATGTAACAAAGGAGCAGAGTTTCATACGAATGTGAGGCATTCGGTACATACATGTTCAGAAGAATAAGAGAAAAATACAACAGAGGACCTGCACAAACTAGTAAAGAGGATAAGACTGTTGGAATAGGTGTCATCAAAGAATAGAAGCATAAAAACAAGCACATGGGATGTAGTATTTTCTGTAAACGTGGAAGAAATGGATAAGACATACTGCTCTCAAGTAGCAGGAAGAAAATTTAAAATGGTGAAAACTCAAAACGTTGTCGTCAAAATGTGTTCAACTGTTGGTATATGTTGAATGTTTATAAAATTAAGATATTTCCAGAAATACGAATAAAATAATATGTCATTTCGTTCTTGTTAATATTGAGATTTTGCCACATTTCACCAGTGAACCATTCTCAAAGTGTCACAGAAAATAACTCACTCTTTCTGTAACTTTAATAAAAGCATTTTACAAATCCCAAGGGATCTCTATGACTGATGGAAAAGTACTCACAGTAGGTTCGTTAATCAACTGCATTTTTGAGACAGTCAGATGAGCGAGAGATGATTACACGTCACAAAATGAAAGTTTATTATCAAAAAATATCATCGTCTTTTATCACTTCACTTGATCTTTACAGAATATGAACACACACACAGCTTTGAACTAAAAACACAATCGCAAAATGTAGCAGAAAATTACCAAAAATAACCACCATTATCATCCATTCATTAACCGAACACGCGCGAACCGCAGTAAACCTCAGACTGGTGAACTGCTCTCTGATTTTTTCCAATATTATCGAGGTACAATTCCATACTAATGGGAAATATTGGTGACGATAACGCTGACTAGAGGTTTCAACGCCGATGACCTTCGTGAACTTATCAATTGTTGTAAATTTTAATTGGCGATTTCTGTTCCTATCCGAATGTGAATATAATTTATATTTTCATTATATTCCTTTCAATAGGAGAGGACGTGCTACGTCGCTTCTGTGCGAATTGAACTATTTGCTTGCATAGCAAGAGACCCAGAAGCGACAGAAGTCCGCGCTGCATTCGCGCTGCGTCTCCACCGGATGCCCGTTCTGTATGAATATAACTCGATACCGTGCCAAAGACGTTCTTGTCCCCTGTACTAGTTTGTACAGTTCTTTGAATTCTTCTGCGCTTATTAATTTTGGTTGTACACACGTTGCTTGCCTAGTGTGGTCTAATACCTTACATTCAGAGTCCATTTATTAAGTCTGTAATTATTCCGAGCACAGATCTGTTTTGTCGAAGTAGTTTTTCAGATCTTTTCTCAAACGGCTCTCCACAAAAGTCTTGGCACATATCTTCAAGAGTACATTTTCCAAGTATTCTATATGTTTCTGACTAACTCATTTTCTGTTCTAGTTCTATACCGATTCTTTGGAATTCCCCGCAACCGGCAATGACTTAATAAACCTTTATAGAGTGACCTACTCGTGTCCATAGTCCTTTCACTTCTTTACGGCATGTTGAGCAGTATTCATGACTCTGTGGGGTTCTGTGGGGGTTTGATGGGTTTGTCAGCCGGGAACTAAATTTTATTATATCCAATCAGCAGTTTTAAATGTTTCAAAAGACGCAAAAAATATTCATTCCAGGTAGAACAGCATTCTGGCCTAAAAAATCCCTTTATAGACTTGGCATACTAGTAGGCAATAGGTTAGAGTATAAAATGGTTTTGAATTCAGAAGTAACTGTCAGTTTATGCTTGAAGAAGCTATTGTATAGCCAAACACGTGTCGCGGTTTTTGTAAAACCCTTTATAGTGAAAATCATACAATAATCGTATTAATAGTTTTTTATTATGGATTTTCATCAAGTATCGGCCAGTTCTGTTCAATTATTCTGATCTAATATTAGGAAAACAAAAACATTAAACATTATGACAAGCAATCATGTGACTTATTACTTGAAATGTTTATCAATATCCAAAAGTATTTCAAGTGGTGTGAAAAGAAAACAAGTGTTTTCTTCTGGAATTTCGTTTTATGTTAGTCATGTAAAAAAAGTCACTCTTCAAAAGTGATATATTGAATTAAGATCTATGATCTGAAAAGATATTGAAAGTGTTACCAATATTGAAATGAAAGTGAAACATCACTTTTCCCAATCACCAGGAGATGACACGCGCGTCGAGAAGGGTATTGCACTTCTGGCGATTTGCAAAAACACTTTTTTGAAACATAGAAATGTTTTTCAATAATCGTCATCATAGATCACAGATAAGACTTTTCCAATATCCGGCAGTGAATCTGGATATTTACAGGTTTCTTTTCTATGGCTTTCCGTCAGGTTAAGACGGACTGATTCATTATCTGTCAAAGCTGGTATAGAACACGGGTTAATTCTGGAATCAAGTCTGCTTCTACTTCATATAAAATTTGTTCAAACAACAAGCTGACCATTCCACAACTGAAATCATCTGAAGGAACCATTTGTTCAGGCCAGTCTCAACTCCCTACACTGTAGGTTAATGGATTGACACCTATCAGAAAGCAACTACTCCCCTGGGTAATACCACGAAGGGCGTTGGATTATATCCGACAGGTGTCAGTGCAGGATTCTTCACTGAAGTTATTCCTGCATATGCTGTTGGCGATACAACTGCTGCAATAGATTTTCAATTATTGGAACACACTTGCAGACCGGTTCGGGCTGTTTGGCCACTCGCCAGTGCAAGGTAGTGTTTATCATCAACATAAAGTCGATGATTTCCGATAATTGAAAATCGATCAGAGTATCATTCCTCGAACGAAGCTGAAGACTATAACAAACAACAGGTTTGTCGTCGCCCCATCTGCCTGTGAACCAGGTAACCAATTGCATATCCGAAATTTGCCCAATTCCTCGTATAAGGAAAGACATCTTTCACGTATAGTCAGTGGGCATACTTGAAGACTGGCTATAAATCAAATCATCTGAAAGAACAATTCGTTCATGGACTATACGTGAAAAATTATATTTCTGTATCTGTGCTGTATTGACCTGTGTAAAAACTTGATGTTTATTTTAACACCAATAAAATATTCTATTCTATTCTGTCTCAAGATTTATCATAAACATTATATAATTATGAACTCTTTCATTTTGTTTAAAAGGAAATTTTTGTTTAAGATATGCAACCTGTACCTAGGGTAAGCCCCTCTCTGAGACGATTTGATAAGTGTATACCGAAACATTTATTACCAACGATTTACAAATCGCAGCCAGGAATGTTAGATAACTCCAGTAAAAGGAACGAAAATCGAGATATGGTGACTGTAGCAATGAAAATAAAGGATAATCAATCATTGGTACATAAAGGTCTAATTAAGGAAGATGGTAAGGTGAGTAATTTATATTTTGTTTTATTAAACGAAAATGAAAAATTGGTGGAATAGATTCAACCACTCGCCATCAAAGTTATTTCACAGTTCTCTATCAGTTTCAAAAGTTAACTGAAAATCAAGTCGAAGTACAATGTTTTTTTCCTATTCTTGGGAGGCGTCTAACTTGTCCAGTTCTTCCAAGTATTTGGAAAATACTACAGCATTATTGGGCCATCTTTATCTTGAAACCCATTACAACAATTAAGTTCCCTGTACTAGTTTGTACAGTTTCCTTGTTTGATGTATGTCATATTCTTCTGGACATAATTTGGGTTATCGATGAATTGTTTGCCACCTGTGATACAGTGCCTAACATTCACATAAAACAGTCTCTGTCTCTTAAACAGACCTATTTTATTTGGTGCGTTCTCTCACAATATCCACTAGGTAGCCCTGTAATTATTGTTTGTTGAAGCAGTTCTTTAGTTCTACCTTCGGGTAGTCTCTTTTATAAAGGTTTTTCTTGTGTGTGTTTCCAGGAATATTTTTATAATGGTTTTTTATGTTTCTCTTAAACATACGTCCCAATTGCCAATGTGTTTGTGTACCAAAAATTTTGGTACCTCATGCATGCTGGAAGACTGATGTGTACTGACCTAATGGGTAACTTGTTCGATTTTTGTTGTTCTATATACCTGACTTTATTAGTTTGAACTTCCATTGTCTAACATGATATAAAATAATTTGAAATCTCTGAAAGAACAAATAAAATTGAAAATGAAAATGAGTAGCTAAAAATCTATACTTATAAATGCCAAAGTTGCCACTTAACACTTATTCGTCACTGTTTATCTGTATAGGTAAGTCCTAGGAAGCTAAAATTTGGTATTTAGGTGCCTATTAGGTATGAGATGCACACTAAGACGCGTTTTATATATGAAAATTACCCTTACATCACTCTCTCCTTACTACCACTATATTTTTGAAAGCTGAAATTTTGAATGTAGGTTCGTTTTATGTTGTAGATGGGCAATAAGGAAGGTTTTTTTTAAATATTCCAGTTGGAGCGCCATCCGCGGGAAAAAAGGCGCGTCCATTAAACAAAATTATTTTTTCATTACTATTTCTCCATACCGGTATATTTCGGAGGCTGAAATTTTGTGAGTAGGTTCGTTTTATGTTTCAGATGTGCAATAAAAACGATGTTTAAATATTTCAAATGCAATATTTCAGATGCAGGGGAAAAAGGCGTGTTTATAAAATTATCTTTAATGTATCCTCTATTATATCTGTTCATAATGTGATCAATATGGCCCCTTACAGCATGCAATTTGAATGAATATTTTCGAAAATGCAGGTTCATAGCAGTTGCTGCGGTACCGGGCCAATTATTTGTCGCTCTTTCAAAAGTAACCTCTAAAGAAAACATGTTTGTATTATCTACTGAGAAAAAAAGCTGATTACGTTGTATATAAAGATATTCTATAGTATATTTAATATCAACATTGTACCCGTGCGAAGCCGGGGCGAGTCGCTAGTAACAATTATATTGAGCAATAAACAGTGAAATGGAATTACAATGAAATGAAAATTACCAAAAAATTAAAAATTGAACAATTAAAATTAAATAAAGATTGAATATATTTTAAACCAAGTTACTTCACGACGTTTCCATTGTTAGTGTCAACATTCGTCTTCGGGTGATGACTGGACTATTCCGGATAGTTGTCTTTTTTCAGTCATATGTTTGGGCCTTGGGCCCTTTATCCTTTCAGCTGTTTGGGTGTTTGACTGTGTTGATTCTTGTGGCGGGGCGGCAGAGGATTTGCTTTATCCTCTGACGTCTTCTTTTCGGCTTGTGGCCCTGTAATCAGAAGTTGTAGCGTGCTTCTGCTATCATTGTGGCCGTTTAGGTACTATTTCTTCATTTTATTTTCCGGCGAGCTTGGACTGCAGCACCGTGAACTTCACTAGAAGCGTCTGCAGCTGCCCTAAGGCCATTGGGAGACCTCCGGAAGAGTTAAAGGCGTTCTCTGATGTTGAAGCGGCCCTCGCGTACGAGACGTCGCTTCTGACTGTGCTTCTTCCGACAGGCCTTGGATTTGGGGGCTGTTGATTTTCGTTAGGCCTGTCTGAGGTCCTTTTTTTGTTTTCGGGGCGTTCAGGTCACCCGTGGAAACTCGCTGGGTGTTCTCTCTTGCAATTAAAGCATCGCAAGGGCGAATTTTTGAGTCTTTTACACCTTGGTTAAATATTGTACGGCACATCTAACACAGGCCGGAACTGCTCTGCAGTTTTGTTGTGTGTGTCCAAACTTCTGGCATCTATAACACTGTCCTGCTCTGTTTCTCGGTTTTTGTGTTTCGGCGCTCACGCACACATTTTGAATCCCGATGATTTCGTATATGTTGTTTAGGCTCCTCGGTACCAAAACAAGCACAAACGGGATCGGTGTCTTGTTTGCTTTATTCAAGCGGGCAACAGACAGGATCTCAAATCCTTTGTGTTGGAGTTCGATCTTGATATCATCAAATTCTATGGACTCCGGGACTTCACGAAAAACTACTCTGAGTGGTTTTTCACCTTGCATTGTGTAGGTATGGTAAGAAATATCGTGATCGTTTCCTGAGTCGTCTGAGTTTTTTAGGTGGACTTTGTATTTACTGTTGTTGTATTTACTGCCCACGAAATGAACTGTTCCTCCGAGAGATGACTATTTATAGGTGACTCGAACGCTTTTACTTATACCTTTAGTAGGAGTTCACCGTTTTTTCGCTCACCGTTTTTTCGCTTGATTGTAGGTTTCCATATGTTGCGTATCTCTACGCTAGCTTGGCTGAATGCCGCGTTAAACAGCATATATGAAGTTTCTTTGAAATTTCTCTTGAACTATTGTTCCTTCCTGTGGATGATCTCAGCTTCCAATCACTGGATGTTATGTGGATGAGTCTAATAATGCTCTGACATTCCCGATTTGCTGGTTTTTTCTCGCTGAGTGTTTCTCTTGTGCTCGGCAACGCGGTCTTTCAATGGCCTTTTAGTGTCACCGACATAGGATTTGTTTGGTTGCCTGGTTTTAGTGAGGCTGCCATAAGACTGTGTTATTTTAACATTTTTTGAGGATTATTTTCAGACAGTATTACATTGGTTTTTGTATATTATAATTGAATTTTTATTTAACTCTACCAATTAGGTTTCAGAAACATTGAGTTTGTTATTGTGAAAGTCGTATTTTTTTGTGCTTTTGGGCATTTTTTAAAGTGGTGTAACGAGTTGACGCCATATAAGATTTCTGTTTTGGAGTTTGTTTTTCGCCATTGTGGAACTTTTTTTTGTTTCTTGAACATATTTAAATTAAATTAAGGTAAAAATTGGAAATATTCACATTTTTGTAAGTAATAGCAATAATTGTCTAACCATTAAATAACCTTGTAATTTTTAGTTAAAATGTCTGGTCGTATTTGTGCAGTGTCAACTTGCAAAAGCAAT
>WOGO01006092.1:0-11986 GCA_015342085.1 Leptinotarsa defecta
GAGTTGTCTAACCTGACATTATTATATCCGGTTAGGAGATATTTATTTTCTTGGAGAAAATCGATGCCTGGGTTTTTGTGTCATTGTCCAAATAGAATCACGAAACAAGTGTGTTGTCGTCAGCAAAGCAATATATTGGATTCTTGGTTTACTGCAAATTATCTATTGAAAGCGGAACATTGACTAATCTATGGATCATGCTATTATAAGATGTTATTTTGTGATATATTGAAAAATCATATTTGTTGTTCATTCTACTAATTGCTCAATGTGGTTCTGGCATTTGGTCATTATTACACATTGGTCAAAGACGAAACAGACTGGTTTAATTTTCACGATAGTCATGTCACTAAGTGTTCTGACGTCTGGAATTTATTAGAAACACCCTACATTTTGTTTCATGAAAGACTGGACATTTGCAGATCAAGATCTTCAGATGATGTGGTGCTGCAAGTTTTTTCAGGTTTTCCTGCAGCTGAAAAAACAAATGCGCCACTGGAATAAATGAAGTCGCCCCGAAGCGCCAATTAATTTTTATTGCTGTTTCATAATTTCATGATTTGTATGACTTTCTTCTTAGTGATAGTGATTTCATAAACTACACTGGAAAAGATTCGATCTTCACAAACTTCATTTTGAAAATTTCACGGCATATTTCGCTATCACAGTAACTTTTTCATAGTGAGGAACATATTCAAAACTAATTATTTACTTTAACTTTCATATACCCCACGTAATCGCCAGTAAGAAATACCTACTTAGGGTCATACTCAATCATAATTGCCTAGAGCATCCACTCAACTTTTATATACTTCAGATACATCCTCCATTAAGGATACCACATTTTTTTGTATCAAGATGGAGTAGAAAAAAATTAGTCACTCCCAAATATATAATTGGAAATATTAAAACACAGTTAAAATATTCAACACCTGATTTGAAAAAAAAACCAAAGGATTAAGATATACCATGAATATTACTGGAGTTCTTTCCGAACACCAACCCGTTATTTTAACACCTCGGCACGTGTTTCGATCACCAAGTGATCATCTTCAAGAGGAAAATCAAACAGTTTGTAAACACAAGATCTATTAACTGAAACCATAAATGTGCGGCTGGTTCCTGATGGTGGCTTCGTGCATTTGTATTTCTTTCTTTCGGTACCCAAGTGTTGCCCATCCTTTAACTTGGCTGCACCATACTATTGATGGACCAAAAGCCCGAAACACATGTCTATGGTTTGCCACTATCTTGAGTGCTATGTCCGATTAATAACATCTGTATCGATATCAAGACACGCAAAAACTTTCATATTTGTATTATTTCCTGGACCCGGATGTCACTTAGGTAGCTAGCTGCCTCCGTGGTGATTTTGATAGTTTTTTTGTAAACACAAGATCTATTAACTTGAAACCACAAATGTGCGGCTGGCTCCTGCTAGTGGCTTCGTGCATTTGTATTTCTTTCTTTCGGTAACCAAGTGTTGCCCATCCTTACACCTGGCTGCACCATAGTGATGAAACACGTGTCTATGGTTTGCTACTATCTTGAGTGCTATGTCCGATTAATAACTTCTGTATCTATATCAAGACACTCGATAACTTTCATTTTTCAAATGCTTGTAAGTTTGGAACAATTTTCACAAGTTCTGCGGTGTTGGATAGAGACATGGCTTCAAAACCAAGAGCCACGTGACCCCTCTTAACATTAGAGCACGTGACAACAATCATGTTCATGCCAAAATGTGGTGAAAGTAATACCTTTGTTTGAAGGTGGTTGACAATGTTTCGCTGTGCATTTCATTAATTCGAACTTCCATTGTCTAATATATAAATTGATTTGAAATCCCTGAAAGAATCTATAAAAAATTAAAAAGATTAGCTGAAAAATAACAATTATATTGAGCAAAAAATTTGAAATTACAATGAAATAAAATACAAACAATAACCAAAAAATAAACAAAATTGAACTAATGACACGAGATGAAAATAAAAAAATTAAAAAATAATCAACAAGAAATGAAAAAATTAAAAGATTCCAAACGTTTCGATTGTTAGTATCCACAATCGTATTATCCACAATCGCAGTTATTACCTGAAGACGATTGTGGATACTAACAATCGAAACTTCGTGTAGTAACTTGGTTTGGAATATTTTAATTTTAATTTTTTTCATTTTTTAATTTCTTGTTAATAATTTTTTTTAATGTTCATCTCGTGTTACTATTCAATTTTTTATTTTTATTTTTTAGTTGTTGTTTGTATTTTATTTCATTGTAATTTCAGTTTTTTTGCTTGATATAATTGTTATTTTTCAGCAAAACTTTTCAATTTTCTAGAGATTTTTTCAGGGATTTCAAATCAATTCATATCATATTAGACAATGGCAGTCCGAACTAATGATATGCAAAAGTAATACCATTCTACCTGAATTTTACCCGACCTCGGGGGTGAGAGGACTTTTTACGCAGAATATCTACAATGATATTTATGTTAATTGACATAAAATATATGGCGTGCGTGGATTAAAAAACTAATACTTAGTCATGTTAGCGAGAAATACGGACATTTTGATTTAGAGCGTTGGATAATACTTCAGCAACATCAAAGAAGCATATAGATACAACCTTATATGAGTGCGCAATAAACTGAAACAATTGAATCGTGTATTGATAGTGATCTCAGTTTTGGAAAAAGTTATGAAACAGGACATAATAGTAGTGATTTGAACATCAGCAAGGTTACAGCAAACTTTGCTATGGGTTAGGTCACGGATAAGAAACAAAATTAATTTGGTGAAATGAATAATTTTACGATAATGAATATACTAGAAAATATCTCTAAAGAATATCCATCCTTCTTGGGAAGAGATTTTAGAAATTGAACAGAAAGTTTTTAGTAATTTCTCATTTCTATACACTACTCTAAAATGGTAGAAAACAGACAAAGATTTTTTTACTAATATTGTATTTGGAAACGATTCAAGTTATTGAAAAATGAAAATAATTTGAGTAAAGTCGATAAATTGATGGATGTAGCCGTTACTACGTGGTAGCAAATCATAATGAAGAAAGAAGAAATGAAATTTTTTATTGTTTTTCCACTTTTATTTGTAACTAACGTTACTGCAGCTTCGTCCTATACGGACATTTTCAAACTTATACAATAAGTGTATATATAATATTCAATAAGTACAATACAATAAGTCTGAGATTGAAAATGTCCGTATAGGACGAAACTGCAGTAACGTTAGTTACAAATAAAAGTGGTAAAAAACATAGAAAGTTTATTTCTCATTTCTTCATTGAGTAAAGTCATTATTTAAATAACATTTACTGAATATCGAATGAGGAAAAAGATGTCTTTGTTACTCTAATTTTGTCATGATAGGTAGAATTATAATCTATTCAAAACACATTTTGATGCTAGCGAAATGCACGTCAAGGGAAATGCCTGAGATCTGGTGTAGAAGCAGTGTTTTCATCAGGATCCTAACTTTCAATCAGGCAAACAAATAGCATTCTCATTATTTTGTTCTTTCAAGACTATAAGATCAACGGACGGAAGCCTGGTTATAAATAATGGTATTTTCATTCGAAGAATGGTTATCGTTCAGTTCTAATACCGAAACATTAGATGCATTTGAGTCCACTGATTCAATAAATGATCGACCAACGCCCGTACGTCGACGAAACGCAAGATCTGCCAAAAACATCGCCGCTGTCTGTGAGAGTGTACAGGAGAATAGGAGGTAGTTGATTTCGCGTCGCTCACAAGAACTTGGCTTTTCGCAAACCACAACTGCACCTGTACAACATTATACTGACCCAGGAACTGAACGTAAACGGCCACAGACACCGACGTGTGTTCGCTGAATGGGCTGATTCTAATTTTCATCATTTCTAGATGAATGGGTACGAGAAAAAGAGTATGGCCGAATTTAGGATCATATTTGAGGTGTGCTAAGTGTTCCTTATATCTTATTTTAATAGATCTTTTAGTCTGTCCATGATATTTTGCATCGCAGACCTTACATTTAATTTCGTGAATTCCAGACTTTTCCGAATCCTCTAATTCCTTTGGATTTCCTGAAAGGCTCTGTATATAGTGTATGCCTTGTTTTAAGAACCACCTTCATACCTAGTTCCTTGAAAACCTTTCCAAAGTTCTTCGTGTATTGGTGGTATGGAACGAAGATATATTTATTTTGGTTTTCATCGTTTCTAAAAGTCGATATTTTGTTCATTCTTAACCTAATTTTTCTTACTTATAATATCATCTATAATACCCCTCGAAAAACCGTTACTGACTGCTATTTTGTGTATTGTCCGTTTTTCTTTTGTGAACCTCTCAAGTGTAAGATGAAAAGTCAAAACACGATGCACTAGAAAATTCAGCTCAGCACGTTTGTGCTGTCCACAGTGATGTGAACTGTCAGGAATATACCTGTGTTTTTCGTATTCTAGCCTCCCACATTGACTCCTCATTATCAAAACATCAAGAAATGGAAATTGTCCTTTTTTTCTAACTCATATGTGAATTTTATAGAAGGAAATTCATTATTTAAAAAGGAAACAAAGTTCTCATTATTCGACTTTTTGTTATCGAGGACAAGAGGTAGAGGACAAGGGGTTACCCATAGCCGCTCCCTTCTGTTGTTCACAAAAGCAACCTTCTACCTGAAAACGGTTTTGTTTCATTCTCAAATTAGTGAGAGAAAACAAATTCATCAATTTCACTATAAATGAAATTATTTTTCTCTAGTAATTCCCTGAGGTATTGTTAAGGTCTGTGGAATTGGGACGCTAGGAAATAAAGAACTAATATCAAAGGAAAACAAAATCTCACCTTCTTGCAGAACGATGTTTTTCGTATATTGTATGAACTCTAAGGATTATTTGATACTAAAACGTGGTTCCGCAATAGGCAAGCCTTCAAATTCCTCAGTGAGCCACTTTGTTATTTGGTAGGTGAGAGATTCAATAGTTGACACGATGGGGCGTATTGATTTTTCCGGTTTGTGGATTTTTGGGAGGCAATACAGTTTTGACACCGTTGAGTTGGAAACTTGTAAGTTCCGTTCCGACAATATACTTGTAAGTATATTGTCGCATATCCTGAGGACGTAACGGTTTCCTGGACAATTTCGCATACGGTCCGGTCCTTTACTGAATATTTTATTGAATATTTCGGTTAATCTGTTATCATGTTCCTGAAAATTTGATTCCTAACTTTCTCTCGAACTAGTCCCTTGGAGAAATCAGGCATATACTAAATCGAACTTACAACACTAGCAATGATATCCTCAAGGACTTTATCGGAAGACGGGATACCAAATTTCAAACCGTTGTTCACAATTGAACGATTGTGATGAATGATTTCGGACAATGTTTATGACTTTCGGAGTGGCTTCTTTTGATTTATTCTTAGATATCAGGATTTTGAGTTTCTTATTCAGAGTACACATTTTCCTGATACATTTTGTTTCAATAATTCCAAACATTCCTCTCTGAAAGTCATTCCATTTTGCGTAATCATTTTCATCTAATCATTATATATAATCAAGCCATTCTCTTTGGCGAATTTCTGGACTTTATCAACAACTGCAGATTCAATAGGAATATTTACGTGAACAAGTTTTGGAAAAACTGAATATCTTTTACAGCTCTTCAGAAGCCAAATATCTGCTTGGTGTTGGGAAAAACTCCAGTTATATTCAACGTCAGAAAAGATAAAAACGAAATTTATTCCCTTCGGTTCTTCTCGAAATATCTGGAACTGATCAGAATTTCCTAAATTTCAAAAACCATCTAAATGAACTCCTAAAGGAGACAACTTTTTTTCAAATTCAATTGATTTTGTATCTCTCACGGTTACCGTTTTTTCCACGGTCGTCTTCCTTATCTTGGACATAGTGTAAATAATTGTGGTAATATTATGAATAAGATACAAATTACTTGTGAACGAAGGTTCGCTTTATGCGTTAGTGGAAAAAATATGTCATTTCACGAGAAGTAGGTTCTTGAAATGGTCGATTTCTTGACTTGGATGGCTGTATCTGTAAAAGTAGACCGAAGCTTCAGATTTTGGCTTCGGATTCGTCATCAGATCTAATTGTTTTTTTTTTCAAAAACTAACACAACCCAATGAAGGGATTCTGTACCTTGTTATTATTATTATTGATATTTTTTCAGACATCGAAATGAAGTTCTTATTCGCATGATACTGACAATAACTGAGCAGTGTACTACACATTATATCTCCATCGAATTGCGTGCTGAATGCAGGTAATTAACTAATAATCAAATCGTTACCTGTCGACATGCGGATTCAAGAATAATTGTAGCACTTCCCGCATTACGTCAGTTATTATTCCTATTGAGATATTTCACTAATGGAGGAAATCATCAGAATCGAGAATGCGTGTGTCCAGAGGCAGGTCGGTGAAATCACATGGGAATTAAATGTTTCAGAAAGCTTTTAGGTGGCTCTAATTTCGATGTGCACATTCTTGATTAGAAGCGGTTATTTTGAGTTCAGAATAATTAATATCTCAGAACTTGGTAACACATTTATGGAAAGGAAGGAGTGTTTGTGAGCTGTTTTCATTGACATTTTGGTAGAATTCCAACTTTTCACATTCTTAAAGAATAAACTACTATAATGGAAGGCTTTACATATATTCAGAAAAGTCAAATTTTCAGTTCACCCTGAAAAGATACTGTGTAGATTGCTTATATTTTCATGAAAGAAATATATTTTGTGAGTATTGTTTCTTAACGTTTCGGAAACCAAAATCTATCCCCGTTAACAGAACCAAAGCTAACTAACTATATCTTGCAGTTGTCTTTGACAATCGTCAACATCAGTCACATATCTAATCTCCTTTGATACATGTCAAAAAAATGGTGTATGAAATATATCAAAGTTCTTGATTGATAAAAGGTTTTTGGCTTTCTACTTCTCCATCAAAAAACAAAAAAATTGCGAATATTTCTCAAAAAAAAATATGTGTATGTTTTCTATATTTTCAAAAAGATTCTTCACTGTGGCCATTTTCTCCCTTTTGTTTGAAGTTATCTACATTTTTCTTTTAATGATAGGGAAGTAAAGAACCAAATCGCCTTTTTTCCAGAAAACTGATATCTTCTAAAAATATTTCCTTTTTGAATTCGAACGAAATACTTGTAGCTGGGATCGACTGACCATATGTGTAAACATACCGCCATCCTGACATGAAGTCGTAATGAAATAAATGGGTGATTCATCTTGTTATGTCATCCAAAACGGTGCCTTGTCCAGAAAGTTTGAAGTACACCATTGAGGATGACAGTGTTCCATATGTCATTTCATATTGATACTCTTTCATATCACTTTAAGTAGAGTTCATATGAATGATATCTGTTTCAATTCCATGAAGAATTTTATTACTTAGTGGAAAAAGTGATTTTCGTATAATTCAATGTTCATATGAAAGTAGTTGTTTTGAGAATGTTTCTTCCCTTTCGTGTAATTCGATATTCATGTCAGAATAGTTGTTTCGGAAAGATGTTTTTTTCTAGTTTGGATCTGAAAGAAACTTTTGTGAATTTTCTGCATAAACTTCTCTGTATGCTCGACTACATCTCATTGTAGCTACTTTCTTTTTCTCTGAAAGATTACCACATTTTTTGTTAATGATAGAGAAGTAAAAAGCTGAAAAGCCTTTGTTCCAAAAATGTAACTCACCTTCAAATACTTCTTTTTGAATTTCTGATTGACTTTTTAAATATTTGACGTAGAAAAATGTACAAAGTATTCATAAGAAGCTCGAACTTCTAATGTTGGAGTTGGTTAAAAAAGTATAAAAAAGTGAAAATATTCAAATGACGTATGCCTGAGACAATTGAAAAAAATTCTGTATAAACTTGTATCCGGAAATGCTTCGCTTCGGAGATACAAGGTATTGAAATTGAATTTTGTTATTAGTTTTTTAAAAATAATTTTTGCAGAAATGAGTTATTTGCACGAAATTTGGTACCCGAGGTTTTTTGACGTGGAAAATCATAATTTCGTATCAATTTTCATGTAAAATATACAGGGCGCTGCGTACGCTCTCATTATTTGTTTCAAATTGCTCCAAATTTTTTGACAGTAAACTTTTAGTACTTTTTATGAAAAAATCTAATTCCTTTTCCAATTAAAAAAGCTGCAGTTCCTCAAAACGCTGGAGGCAATCGTTTTCGAGACATTACAATTTTCTATATCGATGCATATTACCTAGCTCCTAGTCGCTTAGTAAAGTTGCTGACAACATTACAGAAACTAAGTGTGTGGTGGATCTTGTCAAAATAAACAAGTTTTCTTAACATGTTTATTAAAAATCATTCGTTTTCGAGATACCAATTGTTGAAATTTTTCAAAACATGGTTGGTTTTTGTCATAAGCTCTTTACAATTTCAGTTAGTTTGTTTATTTTGACGAGATCCACCACATACTTTTTTGTAATGTTCTCATCAACTTCACTTAGCGCCCTAGGAGCTGAGTAATATGCATCGATATATGTTAGAATTGTATCTAACAAATATAGTTTTGTAGTGTATTATTTTGCGTTGGTCGCGCCATCTAATGTAAAGCTGACAACGCCACACATTGTAACAGACAGTTGAAGACGAGTTTAATAAAATGTCATAGTCGCAATAACTCGGTCTCATTACGCGAGCTCAGTATACTTTTCTCTACAATCAGTAGAAAAGAGGAGCAGTTGGCCGTAAAAATCGAAAGACAGTACAGTTGTGCAGTGCCGACAGTTGTGCAGTGCCGTGTGCTTTTTTTAGTTACAAAATAGCCTTTAGTTACTTATCGACGATTCCAAAGCTAAGACGACGTGATAATTATGAAGAATGGGCGTATGCCATAGAAAATTTTCTGTGCGAAGACACAGAGACTGATACGGTGGAGTGTTCTAAAACTAAGGCAAAGATAGTATTATCCCTGGAGCCATCCTTGTTTGTCCAAATCAAGGAAGCGGAAACAGCTAAGGATGTCTGGGATAGACTGAAGGACCTGTATGAAAACAAGCATTTTTCAAGAAAAATTGGCTTGCTACGTGTTCTAATTTCCTTGAGATTGGAAAATTGCTCATCCATGAAAGAATATGTGAATCAAGTGATCGAGAAATTCCAGAAACTTGATCGAGCAGGACTTAAGTTGGATAACCACTGGTTGGTAGTTTGCTGTTAGCTGGTTTGTCGGTCACCAATGGTTATGGCGTTAGAGCATATCGGAATCGATATAACAGCTGACCAAATTAAAAACAAGTTGCTCGATATATCACAAGATGGCAACAAATCTTCCGGTGCGTTTGTCAGTAGATATGGCAACAGTGGGAGCAATGGTGGCTGTCAAAGTAGCAAACGACAGCAGAATCCAAATAGATCGCAGAATGTAAACAACAACGACAAAAGTGCAATGATTTGGTATAAATGCAAGAAATCGGGCCATTATATGTCTAGATGTCCTTAGAATCAGAAATAAGACAAGAGCGGCGAAAACAACAAAGCTAGAAGTTCATTCATTGCTGTTTTCTGGAGCTCACAGTTTGACAATGGAGATTGGTATATAGATTCTTGTGAGAGCTTTCACTTAACATGCAGGGATGATTGGTTAATCAACCAAAGATATTCTTTAATGAAAGAAATTGTGATTGCAAACAACACAAAACTCCCAGTGCACAGTGGTGGTGAAGTCCAAATTTACACCAAGACAAACTTTGAGATTGAAATCAGAAATGTTCGAAATGTTCCTGATCTCACTACCATTTTACTTTACCGTCAGTAAATTGGTAGTGAGGTAAATTTCGAGAAGGATTGTTGTAAGATCTACAACTGTGACAATGTGTTGGTGGCTCAAGCTATCATAGTAAATGGTGTGTACAAAATGGAATTTTTAGAAAAGGCTAGTTTTGTTGGACAAGCAAACGCTGTATCTGGTGAAGTTTAGCACGAAAGAATGGGCCGTATTAACTCAACCTACTTAAACAAAATGAGAAATGGGTTAGTTGAAGGTGTGAACTACAGTGGCAAGGTAAACATTGAAAAAACTGACTGTAAAGTGTGTTATGAGGGGAAGCAGACTCGTCAGCCTTTCAATCACAGTGAAACCAGAGCATGTGGACTTTTAGATGTAATTCACAGCGAATTAGCAGAACCAATGGAGACAACATCCATAGGTGTGCCTAAATACTTTCATACGATGCAGGATGATTTTAGCAGAATGTCTTTTGTTTATTTTTTGAAGTCTAAGGATGAAACCTTTCAAGAATTCAAGGAATTCAAATGCATGGTAGAAAATCAGCTCAATAGGAAAATCACAGTTTTTCGTACCGATAATGGCGAGGAATGTGAGAATGCTGAGTTCCAGCAGTACTTGAAAAAGAAAGGCATTATTCATCAGACTACAAACACCTACACTCCACAGCAGAATGGGCTTTCTGAAAGACACAACAGAACGTTGGTTGAAAAAGCCAGATGTCTACTTTATGAAACTGGCTTGGAGAAAGTTTTTTGGTCAGAAGCGGTAAATACAGCCTGTTATCTGCGAAACAGGTCTGTGGTAAGCAGCTTGCAAAAAACTCCATATGAAATGTTTCATGGTAAAAAGCCTGATATGGGTCACATCAGAATTTTTGGAAGACCAGCCATGACACATGTACCCAAAGAGAAAAGACCGAAATGGGATAAGAAGTCCAAAAAG
Source organism: Leptinotarsa defecta (assembly GCA_015342085.1). Classification (NCBI taxonomy): domain Eukaryota; kingdom Metazoa; phylum Arthropoda; class Insecta; order Coleoptera; family Chrysomelidae; genus Leptinotarsa; species Leptinotarsa defecta. The sequence goes on from WOGO01006092.1 coordinate 10,734, forward strand.
CTAATCCTAGTTGGTTTTTTGGAAACTACGAAGGGTTACAAGTTGTATGATCCAGAAAATAGACAGAAATCCACAAGCAGAGATATTCATATTTTAGAAAAAGGTGTAAAGCCTGAGATTAGTTTTCCGGTAGAAGGGGAGAAAAATCAGTTTGAATCAAGCCAGGGTCAGGAGTTCAAGTGGGAGGCGAATGAATGTAGTAAAGTAAAGTAAAACTGATGAAAGTAAAGTAGTAGATGACAAAAACTTACACAGGATTGAAAAAGATAGTGCTTCAGTGGTCAGACGATCCCAAAGAACGAAGAAACCAATGCAGTTCGATTATTATGTGATTTACTTCACTGCAAAGGCAGCTGCGTCATCAATTGGAGTGGGAGATCCAGTATCTGTGACAGAGGCTCTTTCGGGTCCAAATCGCGATCAGTGGAAGTGCGCCATGGAAAAAAAAACACAGAGTTTTTGTGAAAATGGTGTGTGGGATATTGTCGAATTACAAGAAGATTGTGCTCCTGTAAAGTGTAAGTGGGTTTTCAAAAGAAAATATATTATCTTGGTAATATAATTTATAGGGCGAGATTAGTGACTAAGGGGTTCAGTCCAGGCATTGATTTTTGATGAAACTTTTTCTCCAGTTGTCCGTCATTCAACATTAAGATTGTTGTTAGCTTTATCTGTTCAGTTGAACTTGGAGACCTGTCATTAAGATGTTGAAACAGCGTTCTTGAATGGAAAATTGTAGGTTTTGCTATTAATACAGATAATAGTGATAATGTTGTATTGAAATTAAATAGAGCTGTATATGGACTAAAACAATTCTCAGCTGTTTGGTACAAAAGGGTTGAGGATATACTTACTAGTTTGAGGTATGAGAAATGTGACAGTGAACCTTATGTTTTTGTAAAACATGACAATGGTTTTCTTACTATCATAACACTTTATATTGATAACTACTTTATTTTATCTAATTCAATCCAGAAAAAACACAGATTGTGAAAGAGCAGTTAGCTAATAAATTCAAGATAAAAGATTTAGGTGAAATTCGACAGTGTTTGGGGATGAGAGTTAGAAAATATAAAGATGGAAAAGAGATTTTACTGGATCAAGAACAGTATGTAAATCAAATTTTAGAAAAATTTAAAATAAGTGATTGTAGAACCGTACGCACACCAATAAAAAAGGGTATTTGCTTTGATAAGAAGGATAATTCTAGTTTGTGTTCAAAAGAATTACCTTATCAGCAGCTTATTGGTAAC
>WOGO01006093.1:0-11985 GCA_015342085.1 Leptinotarsa defecta
AGGGTAATAAACAAAACTAATTTATTAATAACAAAACACACAACATGTAGAAATCATAGTAAATGTTCAATATGTCTACCTTCAGACATTACGCATGTGTCTAGACGTCGGCGCATTGATCCACGTATTCGCTCAAATATCCCTGGAGTCTCTCTGATTACCCTGCACGCATCGATGATGCGGTTCCTTAAGTCCTCTACATCGTGAACAGGAGTACGATAAACCAACCAAATACTGTAAATGTCCCCAAATAGAGAAATCGAGAGGATTGAGATCCGGGGATCGAGCGGGCCAGTTATGTGGCCCTCCCCGACTTATCCACTGATTTGCATATGTTTCAGTTGAATGCTGACGTGCTATTTGATTAAAATGGGCGGGAGCCCCATCATGAATAAAAAACATATCCTTTCTGACGCCCAAAGGAACTTCCTCCAGCAGTACTGGATGCACTTCTCCCAAAAATTGAACGTATGCCCCACCATTTAATCGGGGAGGTAGAAAATGAGGCTCAAATAAATCATCCCCAATAAATTCGAGCCAAACGTTAAGAGAAAAATTTTCTTGATGGTTAGTTATATAACGATTATAACTCTTTGAATCGTTATATTTCAGTAATGTTCTTAAGAAAAAAGTTTTTGGACATTTTTCTTAAGTAATTATCTGGTCTACAATTTTTGTTTGAATTAATTTCATGATAACCCTGACCGTTTTGCTGAAAATTGCGAAAATCCCGTTTTTGTGACCTTTGACCTTGGTAAATTTTTTTACAGGTATCGAATTGCCGCCACTTTGAGTCTCGATTCTGCTGTGAAAAAAAATATAGATGAAAACATACGTACTACATACAAAAATACTATCTAATTTGCATCCATGAGCAATCCATGCTTCAGATATATTTGTTAACCTACCATTAAAATTATTTTTCTTCTTGGTCTACAATTGCAATCGTGAAACGTCATTAATATTTTACGATTTCATCTTCTTGAGAGAAGTTAAACTGAATTGTAGGTGCAACCAAAGAAAATAATAAATTTGGATAAATTGAGATCAGTCTTAATCTCTCTAAGAAAATAGTGTAGTCACTTGGATTTACTTGAACTATGAACTATCGTTCTAATTCATCTTCTTTAGAATTGAATACAGATGATTCCTATAATTACTTCAATATTTTTTGAATACACAACTGCAATCTTAAATATTCGCAGTCACTTCATGAAAGATTTGCAAAAATATAACTTAAGGAAACTTGAGCTATGTTTGGGATTGTTCAAAACGGTTCCTTAAATTTTTACCATCCTTTTTGTTCGACAAAATAGTCTCTTTTCATTCCATCAAACACAACGAGATTCTGGAACAGGCCAAGAAACCCTCATAAAACTCAAGCCCCTACGATACTGTATGAAGAGGCAAAGTCAATTGACACGTCACAATACAATCATAATAACTCGTAGTTCGTTTATTTTATTGTGGTCGGACATATTCGACCAGAGGAATCATTGATCGAAAAATCGGACGTCGGGAAGATCTTTAGGAATTGAATACATCACAAAGAGAGAGGAATTTGATATCGAGAAATATTCTGACGTTTGAATAGAAACGGATATTCTGAAAGATATATTACTAAATGATTTGGTTTATTGATGACATTCATCGATGATAATCATCATGAAATCACTTGGAATCACGACTATGAATCAATTCTGAAATTGACAGGAATTATTATCTTCGACAGTGTGTACCAGATCAGCACATCTGTGACGGTATGTGGAATTATCTCAGAATTGAGTAATATCAAAGTGATTATAATAATAATTATTATTATTATTCTTCCAGTGAAAATCTAAAAATATAACCGCTTTTAATTTAGTAGATACGATTTCATGAAACGTGGTTCTGATGAGGTTTTTCATTAATAGGTAGCATTGATAGCTCATATATTCATATAATCGATTTAGAATTATTGTATAAGAAATGTTCAATATGTGATAGCTAATACATTTTCCTCATGTGTATGAATTGAAACTCAACCTGAAAAGTTGAAGAGGTCATGATGATTTTCTGACCGCTATTAGGGTGTTGAGTTAGGCAAAATAGCTACAGCAAACGCCAAACGTGACGGCGTTGAATCTGAAATCGAATGTGAAAAATAAAACATCTCTCGCTACAGATAACATTAAATAAATTCAAAAAATAACAATTTCAAAACAAATCTTTAAGTTGTATCAGATATTTCAATAAGTACAATTAATTCTGCAAATAACGAAGAAGTAGAATTTTCCACCCCAAGAATGAAACGGCCTAGAAGAGCATTCCCGGGTGTGAGTATTCCAATATTAGACGGATTATTTACGACTCTCAAAAGACGGAAGAGTGTCGTATTACGGTAAAAAAGTTCCAACATAAAATTAATGACGTTTTGGGAATTATGACTTTCGAAACATCTCTTCGTAGAACTTTAAAGAAAATAGTTTTGTAATTAAGAAGGATTGAAAATAATAGAAAATTGCATTGAGGATCAAGTTCACAAAAAATCAATTATTTTTGTAACCAACAGCGACCAATTGTGTTTCTTGACGAAACATATCTTCATAGTGGATACATCTTCCAAGAATTGGACGGATGAATCAACCAAAGGGTTATTTAAAAATATTGCGAAGAGATCAAGACTCATTATTGTCCATGCAGGAGGTGACATGGGCTTCAAACCTAATTGTCGCATTATACTTAAATTAGGTACAACATCAGAAGATTATCATTCAGAGAAGGATACTGAAAATTATGGTAAATAGTAACAAGACAAGTGAATCCTAAATTCATCTGTGACTTCGGTAGTCGTAACCGATAATGCTCCATATCATAATATACAAATTATTTCAGCCCTCAACACAAATTCTAGGAGAGCTAACATACTCAAACCCGGATTATACGAGTTGACCAAGGTAAATAAAAGGCATTATATTGGATACAAATTTTATTGGGTTCTTCTTGAACACGGAGATAACGTTTAGCGACTTCCACCCTATCCTCCGAATTTGAATCCTATTGAACTCATTTGGACTGTTGTCAAAAACAAAGTGTTTCAAAAGAACGTAACTTTCGAAATGTGAGGAAACTGGTTTAGCACGAGTCTGACCAAATCACTTCCATGTGGTAGATATAGAGCGGAAATATTGATTAAATGAAACATTTACAGACTTTCAAACAGAAGCAAATCAAGTGATTATAAATTTAAATGACGAAAGCAGCAGTGGATATGAAGGGAATTTGTGATCAGATAGTGACTAATTGAAGTTTATTTCTGGATAAGTGTATCATTATATAACATTTAAATGAACTATACTACTATCTGTGATACTAAATAAATATGAAAAGAAATCACAAAGAATTCATATTCCATTTGTTACCCTAATTATAGGTACGACACTGGCCAGTAAGGTCCTTATCGCAATCCTATAGTAATTTAGTTGGAAGAGTCTATACCTGCGCCCTCGCTTGCCATCAGCCGTGGCATGTATTGTACCTACTTCAAATTTTCGAAACGGGAATTTTGAGGACGGCATAAGTTGTAATGAACTTTTGACCGCAATTCTAGTACACCAAATCAAGCAGTTCATGGGAGACCGGGTATGGTTGACCAAATTTCAGTTTTAACGTTTGTATTTTCATTACTTCAATGTATATTTCTTCAAAAAGAAATTCCATTGATAGTGATAGTGGCAGAAAAAATAATAATTAGTTCTGTACCAATAACAATATAGTGTACAAATTCGATTTTATAGATTAGGTAGAACGAGTAAATCTACTCCGTGCCTGGAGTAAGTTGACTTGTTACTATGGGTAAGTAGACCCAAGAAGTATGACTTGCAAGTTCACGAAGAAACAGGATTGTAAAATACCAAAATATATGCAATTATATTTTCCTTATTGAAAAAAAATTATCAACCCTCTCGACATTTTAATCGATCATTTAAAACTTGAAATAAAAATTAACAACTGAAAAACAGAACATCAGGCAAAATAAGGGATAAAAAGTTAAATTAGACACACAAGTATGTTTTTTATTCAGAAACGGAAACAAAACTAGACTTTGTATAAAATAAAAACTCTAATCATCAACAAGAAGCAAAACTATTTCATCTAACAAATGTAACATTTATTTTCCATCCTGATCATTATACAGTGCCCCACTTACGAATCGAATTATAATGAGGTCAAATCAGTCTTTTAAATCGGAGGTGCAATGTTTGCATCCATGAAATAATGTATGGGTCTTGTATGGGCCCATAGCTTGCAAACTCATAGCTAAACACACTCTTCTTCAGGAATACTCGAACGGTGGGATTCAGTGCACCCAATACACAATGTTTCATCCTCGTCATTTTCACCTTCGTCCTTAATTTTTTTATTTGCTTTTTTCCCTCTTTCATTACCTTTGCTAGTGCCTTTAGTGCTTTTTTTCAGTTATTTTTAATTTTTTAGTTTTCTTGGATATCGTCTCATCAGATTGCTGTTTTGGGAAAGTAACGTATCGCCTTTCAACTTCTCCATTTCGATACAAAAAATGTGGGAAGGAAGCAATCAATTCCAAAAAGGTAACTCTAGGTATACAAAGATGTGTAGATTATACAAAGAAGTAACTTTCATACACAAACTGAAAGAAAAAGCCCTCTCCATAACGAATATTTGGAATACAGACTGAATAGAGAGAAGTGCTTTTGTATAATTCAGTATTTTTATAGAAGTATAGAAGTTATCATCATAAGTTTCGTTGATGATACAGCCGTATATCAGTATCAGCGTATATAGCGCTGATACTTGAAAGAATTGAAGGTTGAAGAAGATTTCATAAAAATTGTCAGTTGGTTTAAGAGCAGGTTGCTGACAATACAAAAAAAGTCACTTTGTACCTTTCACTTATTTCAGCAACAACTTGCCAAATTATACTTCACTAAAAATCCATAATGACAATGACAATGACTATAAATATGAAAGAACATTTAAAATATCTTGGCATGATAATAGATAAAAATGTAAGATGGAATGAGCACGCGAATAAATTGAGGTTTCTACTAAAAAAATTAAGTTTTTCAAAAGTATTTTTGACATAGCACAGCTACGAACATTATATTTCAGTCTAGTACAGTCCCATGTCAACTATGGAATAATTGTGTGGGGAGGTATTACTGATATTCATCTCAGGGTTATCAATGTCAGTCAAAAATTTCATTGAATTTTTTTTTAATAGGGATTATATCTATCCGTCTGAAACACTTTTCACAGAATCTAAATTTTTTCCATGTAGACATCTATATTTTCTAAGTCTTGCAATGTTTCATAGAAGATATGAAACAAAATTATTGTCTGTGGATCACTTGCACAATAGCCGATTCAAACAAAAAACCTCAAGGATTCCTAAAGTAAGCACATCTCGAAGTCAAGTCCCATATACTTGTGCCCCATTGCCTATGTAGAAGTTTCATTTGATATGAAGTCTATTACAAGTGATAACAGATTTGAAAAAGAGCTGAAATTATGACTAACTAATATAACAATAAGTAAGATACATGAAATATTGGAACGAAAAAAAATGAAGTATTGATACAAAAAGAAAAGCACATGTTCTCATAAGTAAATGTGAATATTCACAAGTATAAATGGAAATAATTTCATAATTCTCAATCTACACCAGCTTCATACAAATATTTGAACTTTTATTCATGTATTTTAATTCACATCTGTCATTTTTGTTCACCATATTCTGTACTGTTGCAATCTTTCGGAACAAGGACTTACCTTAAAGAATAGACAGAAACTCTACAAAAGTGCAGTCATCAAGGACCATATTAAGAAAAGAACAATGAATGAAATATGGAACATGACTTTCAATACTCTACGTATATGGTGTATGAATGATGACTGTTATGACCGATAGTTTAGTTTGTAATGTTGTTTGTTCACTGATTCATGTTCATGATATTTTTATTTATTTTCCCAATTCAACTGACATCACACACAAAACGTCTTAACTTAGTTTATTGTTTCACTTTTTTTTTGTCATACACAAGTTCTACGAGCTTCAGTGGCTTGTCATGTTTATTTCTATATTTTTTCTTGTTCATATGTATATGTATTCAATCTTATGAAATGAACATCATTATTATCATTATCATTATTTCAGTTTATTTTTCATCAAGTTTTCAGCTCAGGAAATCTTCAATGTATGTGAAGTATGTTGTCTCTTGTCGTCTTCATATTTCATTATGATACTCGAAACAATTTTCTCTTCAGACATCATCGTATTCAGCTCCAAAACGGAGTGAAACTCAGCTCGATTCCATCTTTATCAATTTATCATGTTTCAATGAATGAGTAAGAACTAATAACATTAACACTCCAACACGAACAAATTTCAGCTGAGACCTAATTTTCGAAATAATTATTCCAAGCGGAGATTGAATGAGTAATGCAATCAAGAATTCAACGAATATATGAATTGTTGATGAAGGTGAGATTTTGGGCCTTCTCTGTGATTCTCTATGAAATTCAGAACACGTCGATAAGTGCTTTAGCTCATTCATGACGCTGTATGGGAGATGATGAGGAAATTAACATTAACATAAACTCAGAAAGTTACTCGGGGTTTAGATACCCAGAAAAGATTTAGTATTTTTCTTATTGAAAAGAAATTATTTTCGAAAGAGATTAGATGTTAGAACGAAAAGTTTTTTCCTCTTCTTTCCTTTTTTCATATACAGGTTGTCGTTTTATTGAAAACTAAAATTCAGGCGATCCATTTTCAGGTTCATTTCGATAATTTGGGCCCTAGAAATTTTGATTTTTGAATTACACAACCTAGAAAGAATTTCATCACTTCGGACTTCCATTGTGTAATGTGATACAAATTGATTTGAAATAACTGAAAGATTCTATGAAAAAAATAAAAAAGGGATTAGCTGAAAATAACAATTATATTAAGCAGGAAAAACTGAAATCACAATGAAATAAAATACAAGCAACAACCAAAAAATCAAAAAGAAACTATTAACACGAATTGAGAATTAAGAAATTATCAACAAGAAATGAAAATTAAAAATACAAGTAAAAGTACTGGTTGTGGCGGCTTTTCTTCCTTATGGAGCTCCTGTTCTTGTACTTCCTTACATCACAGGACTGTCGGGAAGGATAACAAGGATTGGGTCCGAGTATAACATGAGAACCAGCTTCAGATCTGGGAACACTATCCGTAGCAGCCTCACGAAAACCAGGCCTCCAAACGTGGACTGCGATTCCAAGAATTGCATTTACCGGATACCCTGCGAGTACGGAGAATCATACATCGGTGAAACTAAGAGGCCATTGAAAGTTCGCATTACCGAGCACAAGAAACACACACAGCAAAGAGAAACCAGCAAATCAGGAATAGCAGAGCACGTTTAGACTCATCAACATAACATCAAGTAGGCTCAAGCTGAAATCATCCACAAGGAAGAACACTGGTTCAGGAGAAAATCCAAAGAAGCCGCCTATATGTTGTCCAACAACACATCTAGCCAAGCTAGCGTAGAATTACCCAACATATGGAAACCTCTAATCAAGGGGAACATGACCAACTCCCGCCAAACGGTCAGCTTCCGCTAAAACCGGTGAAACGGCGAGAGGGAAGAAGGGATTTTTTTGTTTGTTGCTTGTAGTTTATTTCATTGTAATTTCAGTTGTTTATGCTTAATATAATTGTTATTTTTCAGCTAATCTCTTTTTTACAGATTCTTTCAGGTATTTCAAATCAATTTGTATAATATTAGACAATGGAAGTTCGAACTAATGAAATGCACCAAGAAACATTGTCAACTAACTTCAAACAAACCTAGAAAGAATTCTTGTTTCTCCTTATGGATTTTTTGTAAAACGTAGATTTATTTTTCATCAAAGATATTTCACAACGATACATTATGCTTATTCGTGAAGTTGAAATCATTTTGCTTATTTACTGATCGTATATGCTCTGAAAGAGCACATACAATCGCTAATTTTCATTTCAGTTTCATGTATACTTTTCGCATGGAAAAAAGAAATATATTCATTCACATATTGCTTTGAAACTGAGTATTTTAAAAGTATATGCAAACCTAGGCGGTTGAGTGGCCTCACCAAGATCATGACATCTCATTAAATTACTTTGTGTTGAATTTTTGAGCAGCAGTAGCAGACTCTGCACCAAAAAAGGAAACAATGTCTGTCTCAACAGGTCAGCAAACTCTCAAAAGATGATTCGCCCAAACTAGATGAGAAAAAGCATTGCTTGGCTGATTCTGATATTGTCAGACATAGTCAACGTATAAATAATCGATGTATACCCTCAAACGGGTAGGTATCGAAGTGGCAATCTGAGAGAATCAAGAGAGTATCTTCTGACTGGTGTGCAGTTAGTAATCTTCAGCCATTGAATCTTCCTGAAATTCATCACAGAAATCCTATTTCCCAAAACATAGATGTGTGTTGCTTCCCTAGCTGATTCGCAGATTCGTCTCCGATCAGGTCCTCACTATATTGAGGAAAATGTACCTTTGTCTGTAAACTTTGGCTTCGATTATTCTTTCCTCTACTCTATATATCTCTGCTACTAGTTCAATAACTAGTAGCAGAGATAATCTGTGCCACCCTAGTTGTGGAGCGAATGAGGTTTTCAGTTTTTTGCGGAGACCCATTCTTGTCTGCTGATTCATTTATTTATTTATACACTGTTTTACATCCAACTACAGAACAATCATAATACAATACAATTACAATAAGTTATAAGATCAAAACAATACATACACAATTAGCTGAAGTAAAAAGACCCAATCTCAGAGATGGAACAGTAAAACAATTTCAGCTGACAACTTGTAGAATTGCATTTGACACATAATGTTATGCAAAGGTGAATGATTCAGAATATTTGTACGTGGTGTTGGCAGATAAAAAGGATTAACAACTCCAGAGGTTGGTCTAGGTACATTGAAATTCAGTTTTTGCAGAATATGAGGTTTATTCTAGATTATGGATGCAAATTCTAATTTTGATCTGACGAAAGCATAGTATAAGGTTTTTGATGTAGATAGATCCGCGAAATCTCTGGAGATTCGTGCAATAAATCCATACATTCTGTTTGCAGCAGACAGAATGGCTTCAAAGGGTGGTACGAAGGAAAGTTTTGTGTCGAAGTCAACACCTAGATCGGTGAATGTATGAGGCCGTTGAAGTGGAATATTTTTTATTAAATATTGATATGAAAATGTGTGTAGTGTGTACGTCATTACATTACATTTACTCGTGTTTGAAGGAAGATTGTTACGAAAACACCATTGCTCAACACGTTTCAGATTGAGGAAGAGTTGAAGACAGTCCTCGATGCCATTGATCTCACAATATAATTTCAGGACATCTGCATACATCAAACAGTTGATGTCAATGACCTCAACTATGTCGTTTATGAAATACTTAAAGAGGAGTGGACCTAGGTTGCTTCCTTGTGGAACACCCAAAGTAGCTGCATATGCCACGGACTTGAAGCTATTGAATATAACATACTGACGCCTGTCAGTGAAGTATGATATAAAAATTCAGATCAGGGTCAGAGAAAAGCCGTACCTGTACAATTTTGATAGCAGTAATCCGTGATCAAGTCTGCCAACGCCTTAGGGAAGTCCGTATGTATGATATCAGTTTGGGATCTCAATAGTAACAGATATTTATTGGGTAACATTAAAAATGTTGGTGATTTTCGAGCGATCTTTCATTAAACCATGTTGAAGTAGTGTAATTTGATTGCTCAAATGAGAATGTAACCTGCTATAGATGAGGATTTCGAACACTTTGGCGAAGTTGCATATTATTGATATGGGTCTATTATTTACCGATATCAAACTTGTCCCTTTTTTTATAAATTAACCAAATGAAGTATTCGCCAATCGTTGGGAAATTTAATTATTTCACCCTCACGGCTTGAGCTCCCAATAGACTCATTCACTTTAGACTCGTCTATCTTCACCAATTGACTGGAAATGAATTGTGATGGATTCTTCAAGAAAGGCTATACGACTGAATGCATTATTACCAGTCATTACAACCGATTTGTTCCCAAGGTCACTATTACCATTACTTTTCAAACATCTCTACTATAGCTATCGACAGAATGAGATTCAGTAACACCATGCAAGTCATCAAAATATTTTCTGCTAGCTTGATTTCGATATTCCACTCATTAATAGACCTGCCACATCAGCTGAGCATTTATCTCGCCAGTTTAGGCAATTCCTATAAATGTATTGAAATTTGTAATATCCTGTATCGAATATAATTAGCCAGTATTTGCATAACAAATAATAATCTGAAACCGAAGCTCACCAGAGAGATTTCCGAGGCATTATCCATGATTGGCATAATAAGTATACGATTTCATCTCTTCAAATATTAACCTTTCATGTCTCACTAAATATACTCTCAACCAAGTGGAGCCTTGCTTCTTCTCCGAGTTTGCTTTCCTGATTTATTCGATATGAAGATGCGATATTCATCGATCAGAAGTAGACAAGCTCCATTAGTTCCATCGTTATAAAAATGATCCGGATTCACGAAATGAAAATGTCGCGCGTCAGGTTGACGGAAAATATGATGGTTTCGATTGTTGCGCCTGCAAGTGATGAGATAAATTGAGAATTTTAGACATGAAAAATTAAATAAGTAAGTTGTTTGTATAATGAAAGATAACTAAATACAGTTTGCTGAATTTATTAGTTCAGTCGACACTTCAGAATGCGTAACAACAAATACATATTCGTAACTCAAGCGATTGTCTTGACTTGTCAATCACAAGAATACATGTTCAGCTTTTTCGATTATCTAGAAGTATTATTCATGAACTGTAAATATTATCCCTGAAAATAAGTTCTGAGCTTAGCCGTTTGTTTTAACTTGTGAACAACAGAAAACTGTCTATAGCTCGGCCAACTGTATTGAATGTTCAATAACAGAAATATGTTCTCTGTTCAGTCGAGTCGACTGTAATGAGTCTTTCAATCACAAAAACACGTTACTAGCTTAGTCCACTTTTCAAATTATGAATTACAAAAATATTTCCAGCTCAGTAGACTGTTCAAAGTTATGCATCACTGAAATATGTTCCTAGCTCACCCAACTGTCTGAAATTTTCAAAAACAAAAATGTTTCTAACTCAGTCAACTGTTTTTCAGTTGTTCATGATAAACGTATGTTCCTGGATAGTAGATATACAAAATACTCTTTCAGCATTCTCAAGTATCTGAAAGTTTTATCTACAAAAATATGTTTCCTGCTCACTCGAGTGTTCTGAGTTCTTTATCACCAAAGCATGTTTATAGGTCAGCCAACTGTTTAGAAGTTTAAGTTACAAAACTATTTTCGGCACAGTTAGCTATTCTATGGCTTTCATCACAAATTCATGCTACTACCTCAGCCAACTGTTCCAAATTTCAAATATAGAATCAGTTGTAGAAGTTCAGTTAACTATTCTGTGTTTTCCATCACAAGACATGTTTCCACCTCAGTCCTTTGCTTTGAATTGTTAAAAAAAACTTGTTCAGCATCCCAAAAAAAGGCTGAGTGCCTTTGATTTTCAATTACAAAAATGTTCTCAGCTCAGTCAACTGTTCTAGGTATTCACAACAATAACATGTTCCTCGTTTGTTTGAAGATGATTGACAATGTTTCATGATGAATTTCACTAGTTCGGACTTCCATTGTCTACTATATAAAATGATTTGAAATCCCTAAAACAAATAAAAAAGAATAATTAAAAATGAATAGCTGAAAATAACAATTATATTTAGCAAAATAACCTGAAATGAAATAATAGTGAAATAAACTACAAGTAAAAATGTAACAATTGAAAAAATAAAAACAAAATAAAATTAAAGGAATGGAAAAAGAAAATGAAAATAAAAAATGTAGAGATTCCAAGTAGATACTAAC
>WOGO01006094.1:0-11984 GCA_015342085.1 Leptinotarsa defecta
TTACTCTACAATTTCAAGTACCTGTATTTCACCTGATTTTTTACCTAAGTTTGTAATGAATTACCTGTGCTTATGTTCCATTTTCCACATTAGAAAAAATATTCAGTAACGTAGAGTTATTCAATTACAATTGATCATACAGTACCCGCATTCCTATATCTATTGATTTCTAAACATTCTAGAAGATTGAGTTTCAAACTCTTCTCTTCTAAATTTATCATATTTCATGTGATATTATCCAGAGAAAAATTGCATATACTTTGACTTTCTCGAACGTTCCAATAATCCAAAGAAGTCATGATGAATTTGGTTAAAATAGTTGTTCAAATCGTTCAGGAATAAATGAAAAAAAATATTTTATTCACTCAGGTGACTGTATGATTTGTTTTCAGAAACAATAAACTACCAATAATAAATTCATTTCCTCGAAAGTTTAGTATGTTTCTGTCTTCATTTCGATGACGAGTTATTTTTCTTAACAGATGTTCCTGTTTATTACTTCATTTATATTCGTCTGTTAGATAAAACTGTATATTTGTGATAGATATTATTATAAATAGAAATGTTTTTTCTAGCAGTCATCAATCTACCACACACGAGTTTTTTCCAAAATTGAATGATTTTTCTCGACAGTAATAGAAAATCATATAGTGTGTCAAATTTGTGAGTTTGAAGAATATTTTTTTCTGTATCAACACCAATTCAAAGGCTCCTGATCTTACAAATCTTTTGAAGAAAAATGGGTGGAGGTGCAATTATGAAAGTTTGAGTTGATAAATTCTGAAAGAAGAACTGATTGAAGGGTGTAGGAAAAGAACTTACTCAAATAAACAGTGTATGCACCAAATGATGTATCAACTAACTTAAAATCTTCTTTGTAACATTGAAATTTACTCATCGTTTTTACAATCGTTCCATCAGTGGATCGACTTCAAGTCTGATACTTCGCGAAAAATAATAAATATGAATATTAAAATACTCCTCCTGAAAAATCACTAAGGATCCATATAGATCCTACTTATCATGAAAGTGTAAAATGACCTCAATCTATATCATGCGGGTGCTTGAAAATCAGTCAAATATCATCTACTTCAATGAATTCAGTTGTTTGAAATACTTTCCACAAGATTCGCGAGAAGCCAATCACAAATTAACCAACTTGACAGGTTTTCATATTTCGAATCTCTTTAGTAATTGTCTTTATTTCATTTTATTCATTCTTTGTACTGCTTTCGAAAAGAATAAACGTTTCTTGACTTTTATGTGAAATTGATTTTCTTCTAAAAAGCTCAGTTTTCGAGCTGATTAGCGCAGTCGGTAGGATTCTTGGAGTCGTGCCAGAAATCGTCTTCCTGACTTTGAAGTTTCAACTTCTTTAGCGAGGATCGGATAGAATGAATGCTTTCTTTAGTATTATGTGAAATCGATTTTTTTTTCAAAAACTGATTTCCAATACATAATTTACTTTTGTCAATTATGCCTTACAGATTCCATGACACACTATGAGTGATCTCTCAATTTTTTTTTAGAAAAATAAGACATGCTTCAGGGTTGGAGAAACAGCTTGAGCTGCCACTTCGCCCTTTTGTCATGAGATTTCCTTCCATTAATGTAGATACAAATAAAATATACTTTATCTATTTTGAATACTGCAGTCGATCATTATTATCAATTGAGCTACTCTTCACATATTATGAGTTCATATATGGATGGACCCAATGTAAAAACTTTTGGTTCGTACTCAGGAAATTTATTGAGTCTGTCGGTTGGTTTGTGTAGTGAACTCTTGATCATCATATAAACAAGAGATAAAGTATGACAGCATTATTTCATTCAAATGCAACTTTTGCTGAAATCCAGCAGTACTCAAGTTCTTATATCTTGAATTTCCTTGTCAGATAATTTTCAGGTTCAAAAATATCGTCCGCTTTGCATTTGAGCAGAGTATGTCTTTAGCATTCTGTCGTAAATTTCACTTTAAATATTGTACTACCTGTGCTGAGAAGTTTGGGGCCTAACACATAAATGGCGCTAGTACATTCACTACTCTTTCAGTTAGACTAAAAACTTCAAAAGAAAGTTGTTGGAAATTCATGATATTCGACCCATAAGTTTTTGAGTTATTGTGCTAAGAATGACACTACTTTTGTTATTTTCAAAACAACGGTTCAAAAACAATTTCTTGTATCAATTTTACACTGCTTCTTGGTGGGAAAAAACCCTTCAAGCGAAGCTATGTTTATAAGGACTCCACTCCATCAGAAACAACAAGTGAACGTTTCGAATTATCAAAAAGTGAAGTAACGTGAGTAAGCTGATATTATAAAGATATCAAAAGAACATGATAGCTTTATATTGGATGAGCAGTTAACTATGAGAAAGGTCTGTTCGAAGTGGGTGCCGCGCGAGCTCATTTTTGACCAAAAACCAGAACGGCTTTATGATTCTGAGCAGCATTTGGGCATGAATATCAGGCCTTGCATCCATCAGTTCACTCTCCGGAATCAAAACGATCATCTGAGTGGAGAGCAACTGTTGAACCTCGTCCAAAACGCCCGAAAGCACAACAATCGTTTGTAAAGATTATGGCTTCAGTATTTTGGAATTGCAAGTCAATCAAAACAATTGCAAAATTGCATGAATTGGGCTCCGAATTGCTTCTGCATCCACCGTATTCACCAGATTCGGCTCCCAGCGACCACTGGCTGTTCGCAGACCACAAAACCTCTCCATTTCTCTCGAATGGAGAGGTTATTGCTGAAACTGTGAAGTACTCGTCAGGAGCTTCAAAATGATGTGTCACAAGACCCTCCTTTTCATTTATTTTTTTTTCCAAATGGCGCCCAGTCGCCATCTTGAAAGTTTCATCTGTCAGTTTCACTGCAAAATAGTATTCATGCATTTATTTCATAATCCCGAATTTCCATTTTTGCATTTGACTCGTTCAAAAAATACAAGGGGGAGGACTATAATAATAGAGCACTCTGCCCTATAAATACAAAGAATAATCTACTCGATGTTGCAGTCATGCCTCATTTAATACATTTTCTAGTTGAACTACTTTCAACAGTTTCAGTGTTTAACGTTTTCCCTACGAAATGTCGAAACCAAAGGCACGTTGTTCTTTAGTAATCAGTAATCGGAAGTGCATTTATTTCCTTCCGCCATACGTGCGTCAGACCCATTATGACTAATTTGTTCCGACCAGGTAGTTTTATGAGCGGGAATATTCCGTGATTCCATCTGACACTTGAAAATGAACGTTCGTTCTTTGAACGATCATATCTTGACAGAACCACGGGTTCTACTAGAATTTCTGTTGAAATTTGTTCACATTGTATCATTGTAGCCACGTGAATTGTAATTTCTTCTATCAGATTGAGACGCGTTAAGGTATACGTAACAAAAAAACAGATCCAATTTTGACAAATTTTCATTATTCATAAACAGAAACATTTCGACGCGAGGACAGAACTATTTGAACTTGCATATACATCATATAATAAATGCAGTGTTTGGTTCATTCGAATCCCCACAAATAACATCAGAAAAATAGCATAGAACAATAGGCGAATTTCGATTTTCGAATATCTCCGAAAGTAATCCGAATCTTCAAAATTTTGGAACATCATTCAAATAACATTTTTAAAATTCAACCGACTTTGTATCTCTCACGGTTTCCAATACTGATGCTTACATTCGAATAAAAATAGGAATCCTCAGGAACTTTTTAGTCTAAACTCCAACAGGGAGATAGGTTCAATCAGTCCAACTTCTCAAAATATTACTGTGAATTAATTACTGCATGTTTTTGTCTGTGAAACTTCAAATAATTGATTTTTGGTATGGAAATCTTCATAACACAAATTGTTATTTATCAAAAAACTTTGTATTTCATCTTTCCTTGAATTTTTATTGGGTATTTTGATGAACTGTCGCGAATGATAAAAAGCGTTGTCAAGAACTATTACACTATTCGCATCCTAATGTGTTTTCAAATCATTCATCAAAAATATCAGTTTCCTTGTTTTTATTATAGTCAACATTGCTGTCCTCAAGTTTATTTCCACACGAGTTCAAAGAATTCGGAACCCATCCTATTCCTCCTTCGCATCGCACAATAATTTGTCGCGATCTTATTGTTCACAGGTATGTTAGGCGTACACATTCTCGAACCATCAGTCCACCCTTTCGTAACACAATTTTCTGCTCTCCCTTGTTCTGCTTGTCCATTGTTTATAATTTTAGATCTAAATCCTAGTTTCTACATCCAATTCTGAAGATTTTTGTCACTGCAGCTCACGTTATGACCGGAAGTATTCAATGTCTTCTTTCTTACAGTCGTATATAAGTGTTTTCAATGATTTCATTAGATGCCTATCTGAAGATTTTGGTGATCCTGTATCACATGGCGTCTTGTGTTCATAAGGTTTGTTTTTGACTATTTTACGTACAGGTGAGGAAGGAATTTCGGTCAAATCTGATGTTGCTTGTGATAGTTTGTTTCCCTCGAAACCAAACTAGAGATGTAGATTCGTATACACATTAAAATATACTCCTGCTTTCGAATCTTATTTACTGATATCTATTTTTCGCATTGTTCACCATCGCTATTGGAATCTCTAGGCTGTAAAAAGTCTGCAATGTTATCACACTCGTTATTACTATCAGTACTTGTCCAGGGACGCCACATTTTAAACAAAGATTTCAAGTAATTATAACTGCACCAATCATAAAACTCGGTTAGTAAAAATTATCCAGTACGAACCGCCAATTCTACAGTCCACGTGGACTAACCCGCAGCCGATTCATTTCCATGTATTGGTGTTTTTGGTCTTTGAGAGTGCCGCCATTTTTAAGTGTGCTCAATATCATTTACTTCGACTGTACCCACGGGTGTCTAAATTGACCGGAAAACAATTACTTTCAAGGCTACCTTCATTTCCAACCAATAAATCTTGGTAAATATTGGCGATTTCAGAGTTCACTCACCGGTCTACAAGGATCTATCTTTCTAAGTCTCACCTGCCTCTGACCACGTGCCAGCACAAGAGGGCATACGCCATACAAAACGACTGGCAACTGCCCTTTATCGCCTTTGTATACAAACACTCAACTGTTCTCGTGTTGCGCCGGCTGTCTGCCCGAGATAATCGCCGCGAGATAAATTATCCTGAAGAATACCGTGACACCTGCATCTGTCGTACAGGGTCAGACCGAAAAGGAGAGGTTTCCCGATAATGTCACGTGCGGTAGATATGACGTTCAAGAGGAATGAAATTGATGATGGGGATGGAAAACTGAACGAGTACAACACGGCAAATATCAATAGAATAATAAAAGAGCTGGAGATCTCCAAAGAATTTTGCAATGACGATCTCTATTTGAATACTCAAGTAAACTTAAACAGAGATTTCCTTCCCCTTCATGAAAGGATTATGAATTGTAATTGAATGAATTGAAAAAGTTTATTATCGAAATATTTAATCTATATTGGGTTATCCACAACAACAAACAATTTTTTTAAATCCATAACGAATCACTCCTCAAGTTGGTACAATTATTTTCCAACATGACACTTGACTTGAATCATTCTGTCTGATGTTGCCCTCCTTTCATATAATACTTTAACTAAACCCCAATCCAAAAAAGGAATTTCGGTGATTATCAGCCAAGTTTGTTTTATATAAATCAATTATTACAAATGTACTACGTCCTCGTTTTTGACAATTCCTGTTGCCTGACAAGTAAGTAATCATAAATAATTTTCCTAAATTTCATAAGCTCAAAAAATTTTTCAAAAACTTCACCTTACTTACTTTCAGGTGAGCACTGATGATGGCGAAAGTCGAAAACGCTTTGCAATCATTTCTTCAATTTAACACTTTCATACAAAACCTCTTCGAGTCATTCATTAATAGAATAAAAAATACTACATGGGCTGAAAATTCTCGGACCTAACACATAGATGGCGTTAGTTTTATTGCATTCACCGCTTGTTCAGTTAGTACTAACCTTCAAAATAAAGCTGTTGAAATTAATTATTTAACTCATGAGTTCGTGAGTTATTGTGCCAAGAGTAACAATACTTTCGTTTTTTCCAAAACAATGGATAAAAAATAATTTCCTGTTTTAATTTTACCCTACTTCCTGAAAAGCGTTACAAAGACTTCGCTCTATAATAAACTACAATTCAACGTTGGCTTGGTGACTTCAAGTGTGGTCGTGAAGACACCGATTATGCAGAATGCAGTGGACGTCCAAATGAGGCAGTGACACAAGACAACATATAAAAAACTACAAAATCGTTTTGAATGATCGAAAAGTGAAGTTGCTTCTGTTAGCTGACATTGTGAAGATATCAAAAGAATGTTGTTTTCATATTCCATGAACATTTGACTATGAGGAAGCCCTGTTCCAAGTGGGCGCCGCGCCAGCTCCCTGTTGACCAAAAACAAGAACATCTTGATGATTCTGAGCAGTGTTTGGCCATGTTCAAACATAACAAACCGGAATTTCAGCGTCGGTATGTGACAATAGATGAGACATGTATTCAACACTCCACTCCGGAATCGAAACGATCCCCATCAGGTGAACCTTGTCCAAAGTGACTGAAACCACAAAAATCGGCAGGATATGTTCGTGGTGTAATATCAATCGACTATTTCGAAAAGAAAATTGTTATCAACAGTGAATATTACATAGCGTTGTTGTAGCGTTTGAAAGCTGAAATTGCGGATACACAATCCCATTTGAATGAGAGAAGTGCTGCTTCATCAAAACAATACACATTGTCACAAATCAGTGAAATCGATGGCAAAATTGTATGAAAGGGCTTCGAATTGCTCTTTCATATACCATATTCGCCAGATTTGGCTTCCAGCGACCATAACAAATTCTCACCGTTAAGAAATTCCGCTCGAATGAAGAGGTTATTGCAGGAACTGAGGCCTAAATCGTTCTACAAAAGTGCTATTGAAATATTATAGCGGCGCTGCAATGATTGTGTGGCTTTTGATGGAGAAAACATTGATGAATAAAACCAATTTTGAACGCGTTGTGTTTCTTAGACCCGGTACTTTTTCGTCCAGGTATTAAGAGTATAGGCTTTTATGGTAGAGGTCTCAAACGAGACATTACTGAGACTTTGAGCTATTACGTCCATTCCCGCAGTCAACACACATTCCACTGAATATGCCTGCCGTAGTAGCAGACGGAATGTTAAGCACTACAGGTTTTTTCCGATCGTGGCCTATTACCCCGGATTTGTTTCTGCCAGTCGCAGTAGCAGATGAAATGTTTAGCACTACAAGTTTTTTTCGATCGTGGCCTATTACCCCACATTTGTTTCAGTTTCGTAATGAGTAATATAGTCAGTACAAAATCTGGTAGGCTGTACATATCCAAACAAACTCCATGGTACATTGGTCCACAGAGTGTACTAAAAACTAACACAGATACAGACAGAAACCTGGATTGAAACTATAACCTCCAGCCACAACTGAAGAAAGGAATAATTCAAATGTTGGTTGAGAGAGCACGACGTATCTGTGAACCTGAGAGACTTCTTGAGAAACTGAAGAATGGTCTAACAAACCGAAACCTGTCGTAACAAATGATAAACTGAGTAGAAATCAGACAAGAGTATTTTTTTTCCTCAATTCATGTCTGGAATTACTCCACAAGAAAAAGTGAACACGCTATGTTCAGTGAAACTTCTATTACAGTATTGTGACACCAGTATAATACCTGAATGACTCCGGACAAAAAAAATATCAAGGCATCACATGCCGATAGAATCTACAAACGCGCCCAAACAGTTCCATTACGAGAAAGGATTCATCAGAACAGAGAGGATGTAGCACTTATCGACATGGAACTGACGCACTTCACCATCAAACTCATTAAGTCGATGCACTGGAGCCACAACAAAAGAGAGGTGTTATCAAAACGGTGGTTGAGAGACCACGACGTATTTGTGAACTTTTTTCCTGATGTACTCATTCACCTAAAAATACTTTCGAAGGGAATGGGTACAACAAGTTAGTCTGGAAAAGGTTTTCTTCAGAACGGATTGGAACAACAAGGATCCCAGAGAACTTTCAGCAAAACCAGAGATATACCGAACTCCTTGTAGCTTCGGGACGGTCTACATTGGAACCACAAAAAAAAGTAGAAGTACTCGTCTATGTGAACACGAAAAAAATGTTCGACTCTGACAAACTGACAACCCAGCTGTAGCCGAGCGTGCTCTCAATGAAGGCACTCTTATTATCTCATTCTAAGATACAGATACTCCATAAACTCAAAATAAATATCCAAGAATGTAGAGGAAGGCGATAAAAACTCAAAAACACAGAGATAATTTCCATAGAGAAGAAGAGATAGTTGACAATGATGAAATCTGGCTACCTGTTCTCAAATGTATACAAATGAAGTATTTTGGTAGGTTAGCTATTGAACAGTGATCCAAAAAGTTTTGACTGCACTGAAAAACATTTTATACTGAATATATTTCGAGAAGTAACCATTTCAGTTTTTGAGAGCTGAAAAACGATTTCAATTTCATACTTCGTGCGTAGGATTTTTTTAAATAGAGTTCATTTCAGATAACTGCACTCTGTTGTAAAACAACTAAATTTGAAAACGGGTATTTATTTTCTTCGGGTACAAAATTAACTCATTTTTTTCAATTCATTATTCCTTATCTTTATTCACCCTTTTCTATTCCTTCCGTTCTTCTTCAGTGTATTCACTATCAATTCATGATCTTCATGATTCATTGAGTATCTTTGTCAACCATAAGAGATTTATGAATCATGTTGATGGATACATGATGCAACATTCTAAATATCTTCATTCGCAATAACCATTGATATTTTTCATATTCTGTCACCATTTCAAATATTCGGAGTCATGACCATCCATTATGTTTGATTTTTCATTATTCGCCACTGATCTGAAATACGAATTGACGTTTTTATACAATACTAGTACTATGTTGCTGTATCGCTGTTGTTCCAATGTTTTGACAGAATCAGAATCAACGAATTTAGGCATGCGCAGCGTTATGGAACAGTGCTTTCAAAAAATTGTTCTACAGCGCCATCTAGTGGCGAGTTACAGAAAAATTGATAACCAAAAACCTTCTCTATGAAAAATTTCTTATACATGTCAAGTTTCATCACGATCGGTTCATCACTCACCAACCAACCAACCAATAAACATCCATTTTTATGTATTAGATTTGAATATCTAGAGTCATTTTCAAAATGGGATGGTATAGAGAAAAGTTTTAAATATTGTATTAATTTTGCTCTGCTAAATCATCAACCGAATCTTTGAATATTACTGGAGTGTTTTCCCAACACCAAACCGTTATTTCAACAAACCGTCACGTGTTTTGATCATCAAGAGATCATCTGCAAGAGGAAAATCAATCAATGAAGAAACAAAGCAATAAAGAATTATGTTACCGACAAGTTCACCATTTCGAAAGTTTGATTATTTCCACTGCATATGTGATATTTCGCATTTTCCTGTATTGCCTGTATTTCTTCAAATGAGAGATAAACAACAGTCAAAACTTTTCATTATTTTCCAGCCTTGACTCATTCACATGGACTTGCCAACCTCCAACCCGATATTCAAATAATAACATTGCTGTTCATATTTCACTGTTATTCTACTTTCGAAATATTTCTCCGTACTTCAACAATTTCTGTTGATGTCTCGCCATGTAGAAAGAGCAGACACAAAATGCCAAACAACTTAATCTCTTCTCTCACCGGCGTGAAATGAAACTGGAAAGCTGGATATAATTCACTGAAACTCATGGAATTAACTGGAAAAGAGGACCCAGCTTCGTCTCAGGAATCCGAGACACATTCTTCAGAAGAGAATCATACTTAGTGTCAGGGATCTGTCGATCGGAGAAGTTTGCGAATAACTCAGGTTTCATTTGAAATTCGACAAACTTTTGTGATGACAGACTGGAATTTGATCAGAGATTGAGTAGAACGAAAAAGGTAATGTTCGAGTAGAACGAAATTAAAATGAGAGTTGACGCAGAATAATTTATCAAACCCAACTTCAAGAAGGGATTTTGGAACTTCACTCACCAGCAGTCAGTTGCGGTTGTAGTTGAAGGAGATTTCTGTCCACAGTCAGTCTAATATGTCAAAGTTATTTGGTCTGTCCCCATCTGAACTGATCAAAACTAATGTTGCGGAGAGAAAATATTTGATTTCTTGTATATTCGTTTATAATGAATAAACCCAAAAACTACTCAACAGGTTTCCAAAATTCATCTGCAGAAAACTGCATTATGAATTGCTTTATCTACAACAAACTTATCAGTATAACAACTTCAACAATGTATTATTCGAACGTCATTATATTCCTTCGCTGTGAAAACTGTTAATGCTCTGCGGATACTTCATCGACCACATAATAGTCTAATTATTATGGTTAATAAGATTTATTTCGAACTAGTCTATAAATTATAAGTAGTAACAAAAGATACATAGTAAAAAAATGCACCGGTGAGATTCTCCTAGTCAGTTGATTTTGTTATATTCTGTTGTACACCCAAATGAAGTCGCGAGCAGAAGTTATTGTATTTCAACAGGGGTTTCAAACTATTATTATTTACACAGATTTTTCTGAAAACGTTCATGTTCTGATATGATCAACTCTTTCAAGTAAGTGATATGTTCATGAAATTGTCCTACAGGAAGCCATAGATCCGTTAATTTCTGACATTCCACAAGGGTCACATCTAGGACTGTTTCTATTCATTATTTACTGCATGAGACTTTTTTTTATGTTCAGTCTGTATATCCAGATTTGAGAAGTTGTTAATTGAGTATTTTTTTAAGTTATGAGTTGTCAGTTTACTTTGTACATTTTTGATCATTCTGATCATAATCTGTAACTGTTTTGCAGCATTAAAAGTTTCAAGACGATTTTAGAAACCGTCTCCGACTCAAAACTGAAGTATTTGAGACTCGTAGGTGAGCGGGTAGCTTTATTCTATCGAATCAGTGACTATTTACCCTGATGATTTTGAAGCAGATTTCATTCAGCATGCCGATAATTTTAACCACCCCACAAAGCTCAGGTATTGCAAACACGCAGCTATAAATTCCAATGGTGTTGCACATGGCGTTGATTCATTAAATCATCTCTCAACTTTATGCCTCGTGATGACCTATACTTTGGAAGTTATTCAGTGTTCAGATGCTTCTACTGACGTAAGATCCACATTCGACCCAGCATCATTTTAATTAACATACTGTCAGCCCTATAACGACTACCTGCGGCTATTCTATACTTTTATTCAGTTTATATTGCACCGAACTCCTTTTGAAAATAGGAAAATGCAGTCGAGTAAGCTGATCTTGACCGAAGAAGTAAATTTGGAAAAAATTCACGTAATATGCAGCCCCTTTATGAATTCAGCTAGTCGTATGGCAAAACTGGGTGTTGCATGAAGAGGCATTGCTACTATGAGTATCATTCACAGATGAACTGATCGGATAGAAATTTTCTAACATGCTTCAATTGACATTTCATTTATCCTGGGTTCAGTGTGATTCTTCATGCCTGTACCAAAAATCACTCCGAGAATTAGTATACATTTTTAATAAACTTTTGAACAGTTGCAGAGAGAATAGGTTAGTTCAAATATGTGTTAGTCAGTTCGAAAATCAGTTCAAAGTTCAAATTGGCGGTTAGGTTAGAAGTGACAGTAAACAAGAAAAATGTTTCGAACTGGTTTATATTATATATTTATCATTATATTGAAGATGGTATACATGACTAGGCGTAACACTTATTGTTACAATAGCCGTACACGAACCATAGTTTCGCTGAGCAAATCCAAATTCAAATTATATATTTCCTCAAATGGTCATTACACATTGAACAATACATACATACATACATACATACATACATACATACAAACATACATACATACA
>WOGO01006095.1:0-11984 GCA_015342085.1 Leptinotarsa defecta
ATATTGATTTCAATTTAAGAGCCACCGGTATACAGCTGTTTCAGCCTATTGGGCATCGTCAGTACCGGGCAGGCGGTCCTCGATTGAAGACAAAATGACAAAAACCAAGAAAGTACTTGATGAAAATATATATTTTCATATAAAATTTAAAGACAGAATCACTTGACATAAGATGTAATAAACCATCATGCACCCTTTCTAATCACACCATAAATCTGGATCATGCTTTTTCTTTTGATAATGTTGAAATTTTAGACTCGGTAAATAATATTCAAAAAAGAACTTTCTTAGAAATGTGTCATATATTTAAAAATTGAAATACTATTAACTCCAGGACAGACATTGAAAGTCTCAGCCTGATTTATACTATCTCCTTTGTTTAAATAAAGAAAATAAATTTGTTAACAACTAATAGAAACTCCTTACCTGTGATTTATCATTTTATAGTTCTGTGAAAGCTCATTGGCGCAATGCATTGGTCAGAACAAGAAATTCTTTTCAACTTTCAAAGTTTCAGATATTTGATGAGTATGATTTAATAAAATTCATTTGTCAAAAATTCGAAATTTGTTTGATACATTACTGATAATTTTTGTCATAATTTCAGACCTAATTCACCAGAGTGGTTAGAAAATATATGTGAAATACGAAATACCTTTCCAATGGACGTATCTCGAAATCCTAGGTAAAAAAAAGTAGCTGTGTTTTATGGGATTCTATTCCGCAATTTTTTTTGAATAAATGCAATCGTTAAGCACATACCTATAGCGCTATAATGTTATCTTTTATTTGAGTAGTGGCTTGTTTAGTATTTTTATTTGCTACCGTATCACCCTGATAATCGTCTTTTATGTTTTTGTCTGTTGTCAAATGCAAGTATTCGCTACATAAAATATATGTAATTTTCAGTTCACGGAAGCTCTCTATTGTCATACCTGACGCAGAGGTTATTCCTTGCAATATTAGTCCCCCAGGACTTTGCATAGTGGAGAGGTCAGGACTCTATCCGAAGAAGGATTCCCTCGGAAACATGGAGTGCTCGAATTCTCATGATACTGACCTCGATGACATGGAAAGAAATAGTAACTGTGATACTGCTTCGGTAGCTTCAGACTTGACGAGAATGTGTGTCAGTGATGAAGAAGACAAAGTGATATTGGTAATCAATAAAGTGGAGAAAAATTCATAATTAGGTATAGCTGATATTTATTCGAACAATTATTTCATCGAAATTTGTAATTATTCATTCATTCAAAATAGTGAAGTTCATGAAAGCATTGATCCCTCTTGTATAAAAACAACCCTCCTAGAGCACAAGCTCAATATATATTATTATATATTGATAAGGACCACGTTCACATGGGCATACTGGG
This sequence comes from Leptinotarsa defecta, assembly GCA_015342085.1. NCBI lineage: Eukaryota > Metazoa > Arthropoda > Insecta > Coleoptera > Chrysomelidae > Leptinotarsa > Leptinotarsa defecta. The sequence goes on from WOGO01006095.1 coordinate 1,374, forward strand.
TGTCCGAAAAGTCTCAGTATGGGGCTTATATCTTCGAGTTTAGTGGAAATGGAAAAATTGACAATTGCGTTTTGAAAAAAATCTATTTCTTAACGCTTTAACAACTTATTCACCTTTGCAGGGGTAGCACCAATATTGTATTCTCTTGATTATTTCAAGAAACATTGAATGTTTATGAATAAGGGATTAACCACTTGTGATGCACTTTTTGGAACCTTTGGTGTAGTGATGAGTATTACTGGAGGTTTTTCTCAACATCAAACCGTTATTTTAACACTTCGACACGTGTTTCACTCATACCTAGTGATCATTTTCAAGAGGAAGATTAAAATCTTCCTCTTGGGTTTAGTGTAGGGATAGAACTCCAGTAATATTTTAGGGGTCAACTAAATTAAATGAAGATCCAAATTTAACAAAATAATAGGTTATTGAACAAGAATACATAAGTAATTAGTATGTGCAGTAAAAATTAGGAATTTGAAAAATATATCACAACATGTTTCGCTAACACCGTAGCTTTTTCAAGTGATTTATACTTCAAGTTGTTCTTACATTAATATTTATATACTACAGGTATCCGTAATTGAGACTACCTCCAAAAAATTACCTAAACCTCTACCTAAGGTACCTGTTCAATTATGATCATCTGAAGCATATTACCTCACATCTACATCAATAATAATTATTTCCCGGTTTTTAAGAAAACAAGTTCAATAATGGTGATCTACCTATTCAAACCTAGTCGGTCATTCATTGGAATGTTTGAATTTTTAAGTTTATTAATTTCCATTGCTTCCAAATGATTCAGTTTCAAACCTTTATTTTCTATGTGCAACTCTTCGTTAAAGATATGATTTTCTTCTAGAAGATGATTTGAATATGGTGAATTTGTTTTCTTATTTACATAGCTTGTATGATGTTCCTGGATTCGATTCCGTAAGGTCCTGCCAGTTTGACCAATATATACTTCAAGGCACGTTCTATAGTTTAATTTATATACTCCTGATTTCTCGAATTTGGATGTTTTGTCTTTATTATTTTTGACTAACTTTCCCATCGTATTACTTGTTCTATATGCAATTTTAATATCTCGTTTCCTCAGATATGAAGCCACTTTTTCCGTTGGTTTTCCAAAATAAGTTAAAGCTCTATAATTTTGATTACCTCCCTTATCAATAGGAAAAACGTCTCGAATCGCTTTTGCGTATACTTTCTTGGAAAGTATTTTGTTTATTAATTCGGCTTTAAACCCATTGTTAACCGCAATGTGCTTGATGATATTAAGTTCTTTATTGAAATTATATATTGAAAGAGAAACATTGACTAATCTGTGAATCATGCTATTATAAGCTGCTACTTTCTGTTTATGAGAATAGGTAGAATTGTAATATATAGTAATATCCGTATAGGACGGTTTGTGATAAATTGAAAAATCATGTTTGTTGTTCCTTCTACTAATTGTTAGGTCCAAGAAATTGATTGAGTTGTTTGCTTCTACTTCAATAGTAAATTTAATGTTTTCATGAATTTTGTTAATATCCCTAAAAAAAATATCTAATTGCCTGTCAGTACCTGTAAAACATACCAAAACGTCATCCTCATTTCAGTTATAAATAATTGAATAAGAAAAAACAAGTAGAATAATCAATATGAACAAACAGTCGAATGTGAAATTATCCATATTTAATAAAAATATTATGATGATTCTAGCTAAATGAAAAATTACATAATCCTGTATTTTCAATTTGATTCATCACACACTTTTTTAATTGATTTTTGAATTTGAGAGCAGTTTTAGATTTTTTATTTCTTCGGGATTTGCATTATATACTATAATTCCATCATGACCAAAGTTACATTTGATTTTTTCGATTTATTCGTTATTGAATGCATGGAAAAATATTTTTTTTGTATACAAATGTCCTGGTATGGCGAAACTAGAGTAACGTTAGTTACAAATACAAGTAGTACAAAAACATACACCGTTGGAAAATATTTGTTAATTTCAACAATATTGAATTTTGTTACAAAAAATTGCTGAAATCACCAAAAATTTCTGTTGAATCATCTACTTAAATATTCCTGCTATTTGTTGAATCGAATAATTGACAATCTCCATAAAATATTTCGTTAATTTGTGAAATGTTTTGTCAGATTCTTAATATTATGATCGTCCTATAGAAAGTTTTAATTCTCATGTTTCATTCTGATCTCCTCCCAGGCTACATCCATCAATTTATTAATAAACTGCCTACAAAAGCATCGATGTTGTTTTCAGTAACATCGGTGGTTAGAAATCTTTCTCAAGATGCCTTGTGAACGTGGTTGATAATATCTTTTACCGACTTCCCTTAACGAAAGTGCTGAGGATTAATTCAACAAACGATTTGAATCTTTGTTTTCAGAGCTTTCAACTAATTATTATCTCATCACACATATCATTATTCAAATAGCTGACTGAGTGTATGAAAATGTATTGAGTATTCAATAATGATTCTTTGGAAGACTGATATTAACCATTGAATATAACTTGACCAAAGCATATTGACCGACGTGAAAAAATATATTAATTGTATAGGTCAGGTACAGATATTCTAAAATGAAAATTTTAAAGAAAGGAGTTTTTGAAACTCGTTCCATTGTCAATATTCCATTTTTCAGAAATGTTAGGATTGAATAAAAGTTTGACAATAAGTGCAAATGTCGAAGTTGTAACACTTAACAAACAAAACGAATACACAAACAAACAAAATAAACATTGTTGTATTTTCTACAGATAAAACATGGTTCATTTGATTCTTTTCTACTCTATTTGATCATTTGTGATTGATTCATTTTGTATAATTTTTTCATTCACAAATGATCGAATAGAGTAGTAAAGAGTCAAATAAAACACGTTTTTATCTATAGAAAAAATAAATATAGTTTGAAACACTAAAACACGCGCTTTTGAAGAACATCGAACTGAAAGTTAAAAATATTTTTTTTCAATAAGCTCAAAACAATAACGAACGGAAAATACTAGTATTATTGTGAAAAAAAGCGTGGGCACTTTGTGACATATTTTTATATATCAAGCTCCAGTCGTTTTTTTCAAAATAATACTAGTATTTTTCGTTCGTTATTGTTTCAAGCTTTTTTAAAAAAATATTTTTAACTTTTAGTTCGATGTTCTGTAAGCGCACGCCTAAGTTCGTTGATTCTGATAAAACATTGGAACAGCAGCGATACAGCAACATAGTACTAGTCACTCAAAAAAGAAGATATTTTTTCTACATAATATGCAACAGGTTTTCACTTTCAAACATATATGGTATCCATTTAATGAATAAATATAGTTTGAAAAAACTAAAAAACGCGCTTTTATAGCATGTGAAACTACAAAGTAAAAAATAAATATACCTAGTATATATCAAGCAATAATGCCGATAATTCTGTCAGTACAGATCCCAAGCTTGAGAGTTACAAACATACATACAAACAAACATACAATCATACATAAAAAAATTAGAAATGTTAAGACATGTCACAGAATTTGTTCATTTGTCAATTTCATAGATAGTTATTGATAGTAACAAAAAAACAATACGGCATCACCATGTGGAGAATTGGTACTACAAATAATTTGCATGAAACTAGTGAGTACCTATAATGTTAAAATTCCATTATAACAAAATTTATTCCAAATGTAATCGATGTGTTTGGAAATACTAAAAACGGTGTTTTCTAGTTGTGTAAATTTTGTAACACCCTTTACAAATGACTATGGTCCTTTTTGCAAGTTGGTACAAACATTGCAGTTTTCCAATAGTAGATAGAGGAATTTTCGAAAGAAGAAAAGTCTGTGATGAAGTTTATTTATTGATGTTTTTTCTCCCTTACCACCAAAAAATTCAATTGAGAAACGCTTTTTGTCTCTTCATTTTATCAAAAAATCTGCTGAATAGTGAAATAATGAACGAAATTATTTTTGAATTTTCTCCACACTTTGAAAAAAAATGGTGAATGTTTTAGCTTCTCATTTCAATTTTCAGAGTACGTTGAGCAAAAAACGGCTGCATCATTATTAGAATACTTTACTTTATTTGTTGAAACAATCTTTCTCATCATTTGAATTTTGGGCTAATTTGATGCATCAATTCGAATCAGAATTAAAATTTCAATTGGTATTTATAATTTATACACTCAGTTCATTATGTGTTCTCCATAACCATCATGATGTATATTTTCATATATCTCTTAATTCATTTCAGTGTTGTGTATAATATTCGTTTAATGAATGTTTATTATTTACTTACTGATAGTTATTTTAGATTGGAATTCCTTTCGATTGAATATCTCAGGAAAAATTTAAGTTGATATTTTAGTTAATTTGATGTATGTGTGTTTATGTGTGTAGTAAAGTTGTTTTGAAACATTCAAATGTTATGCATTCTGATAACTCCAATTAGAGCATTCTTTCATTTTTATACCTAACGAAAGATGAACCTGTTCATGGTTAATGAATTATAAAAGCTCTGTTGATATTCTCACATATATGTAATTTATTTTCGATTGAATTGAAATCAAAAAAATTGTCACGTAATATTCATGTAATATTATGGAAAAATGAATTTTGAAGATGTGCTTCTTATGGGATCTCATCCATTTGCTATTTGGAAAAATACTTTTTTGCGGAATATGTGATAGTTATAAATTTTTATCAAACTGTTAAGGATACTCTTGCTGAACTGACTGTGATGATGAAATTGAATCTAGTGTAATGATACATGATGACAAATATCAGATATTTCTACAAGAAACACATTAGTTGTAGAATATTCTGAATATCTTCGAATGTCAAATGCATTATACTGTTGAGAAACAAATTTTGTTATATTCATTTTATAATGTTAGAATTTATTGAGCTGTTTCATGTCAGTGTTGAGTAAGTTCTGAATATATCATAAATAATATATATTTGGTATTGAATTGTTTTCTCAATTATTTTACTTCCTTCCGACTGATTCATCTATCAGTGTAACTAGTTTTCAAACCCATCAAGAAGATACAACAAAGCCACAGGTCGGCTAAAGACAAAAGAGACCCACTATCAGCAGCAGGAGTATATCGCATACCGTGCACTTGTGGGAAGGTTTACATCAGAACTACCAAAAGATCCATGGCAATAAGGCTGAAAGAGCATGAAAGAAACTACAGAAGAATAGACCAAGCGGACAAGTTGGCTGTGGCGAAACACTCACTCAGTGAAAGAAGAAAACCGCAGGATTCTGTTTGAAAACATGGAAGTCATTGTCCCCAATTTGAAAAATTTGCCTCATCGCTCCATATAATATTTTTATAGAAGCTTGGATCTTGTCTGCATGTATTTATAAACCATCGACGAAACCCCAATCATCTCTTAGGGTCACCAACGTCTCTCAGAGTCACAAGGTTCTAGTGTTTGCACTGGTCTTCACTTATACGGAGATATGTTATGTTTTTTCAGAATTCGTTGAATAACACACAGTGGAACAGCTATATCTTTAGATGAATATCTAATGGAATTATTTGAATTTACCTCAAAGTAGGCTAAAACGTCAATTTCTTTATCTTCAGATATTACAAACGTGTTTTAGTTCTCCTCTTCTCAGAAAGAATCGATTAGGTAATCCCTGATCGGAAAACGAATTGCTGTGTGTTGCTATTTTTCTGGCAAACCAAGTGGGATTCTGACATATCATATTTTTCTTGATGGAAAACCGACATTTCGAAAAATATGACATTATCATGATATACTTGAGAATATTTAACAAATAGTATGTCAACATTACTCATAATAATTGTGTTCTATCGAATCAAACATATTTTTTCCAACCGCATTAATATAACGCTCCAGTATTTTTTGTTCTGTACGAAAACGGCTTCAATGTTATTATTATAGCAGGCATATTTTGATTCACAAAATAAATACGGCTGGTGAATTATTTCGGGAATATTGTTTTCAGATTTTTATTTGTGAAATCATAAAACATCAATAAAAATAAAAACAACAATAAAAATTAATTGTCGCTCCAGGACGACTTCATTGATTCCAGTGACGCATTTGCTTTTTCAGCCGCAGGAAACCCGGAAAAACCTCTAGCACCACATCGTCTGAATATCTTGATCTGCCAATGTCCTTTCAGATTTATTATAACAAATAAAATTGAATAAAGTAATAAATGGTACTGCTTATTTCTTTAAAATATAAAAAACCAAAAAATCAAATTATTGTCAATGTTCAGCGAATGAATGTCATCACTCTTTATCGTTTCATTAATTTCATAACATTAAGAAATCAATTTGTGATAATATTTCAGAGAAAAAGTTTCAATGGAAAACATAATTCTTGATTCTTTAACTGCCATCTACGATATACTAGCCTAACTAAGGCTCACAAAAACCATAAAAGCTCAACGACAATGTCAAAACTGCCGTAACAATCTTAGTACTCACCCTGACCACTAGAGGGCGATGGCAGTGGGATGTCAGTATTTAATGTGATTACCAACAGAACAAGGTAGCAGTCGCTAACAAACCAGTCGGCTTTTTAATTTAATTTAATTTTGGCGTTCATCCCGACTTCGATATGATCCGATCGACTGGTCGTCAGCGGTTGCTAACTACCCTATTCTATCGATTACTCACATTAAATACTGACATTGCCCTCTGGTGGTCAGGGTAAGTACTGGGAGGGCAAGTACCCTCTAATCAAGACTTTGATTCACAGATGGCACCATAATCTTTGCAAACGTAATCTTGGCAAATACTTGTAATAGGGGAGCCAATGGGGGGTTTCGGGATTTAATAAAGCGCGGCAGATTAATATACAGGGGGATACCTTGTACCCGGTTAAGTACCTCCACCAAATATGAGTTCCATATATACGGCCGCATGTGAAGAATAAAGGATCAGATTCTCCAGCGTTGCTAATTTTTTTTTTATTTTGAAGGAAATAATTTAAGGATAACGAAAAATAAATCTGACGATTTCCGCAAGCCTAAATAACAAAAATTCGTCGATAAAGTTCAATGCGTGCAGCTGTGTTATACCTATATTTCCCATCTCTGAGTTTCTATTGTTTATAGTTTATAGTTTGCATCGTGCTTATTGACTGTGGAGAGAATTGCATTTTGAAAATTTACCAGAAGAGCAATTATCAGGCATATGATTTCTGATTGGGTGAAAAATAATCGAAAATGAAATCTGAATGCATAATAATTCAGAATGATTTTCAACTACTTGAACAATTTTTCGAAAAATTGATTTTTCCATGCCACAATGGCGTCGACAGATATGAAAAATATTTCACCATGCAAATAGCTTCAGAAAATTCATTCAGGTAGATGCATATGGAAAGAATATCGATTTTTATAGGGACAAAACATGAGCATTATAGGATAATCCTTATCTATGAGCGGTTACTGTACGAAAGTAGCAATTCACGTTGGATTTGAATCGCTGGGTATTAAATTCACTAGGAAAAACGTTTTCAGAAAGTTTATTTCACGTAAACGCAGTTTTCCAAATGAAAGAGATCTTAAACAATGAAGTTCGAGGTGTACTGAGTTGATCTATGCTAGATCTTGAGTTTTCGTTTAAAGAATTACTCTACATTCTTCAATTTCATCGATTAATTTGGACGAGTAAAACGAAATCAGTTTTTTCATCGACATTGGTTAAAAATTACCAAAAAAAGGTCGATGAAAAACTTGTTTTCTTTATTCTATATTCGATTCGAAGAGCATTTGAGAAGTTACAGATTGAATAAACAAGATTTCAACTACGCTAATCATATCATAGAAAACACACAATTTTACACAAAATCCGGAAAAATATCTTGCTGATAAAAACAACATTGTTCTGAATGATCAGATAGATACTTACAACTCTTCAATCATCAATAATGTTATTAATAACTTACCAAATGCTCCTTGATACTTCCCTATACCTACCTTTTAGTATTCAAGGAGATGGCATCATATACCTAGGTCAGTTTATAACTCTCACAGAAGATGTCACACTGAGTCGAAACAGCTGTTAGCATTAAATGCTTTTAAAGAACATCGAACTGAAACTTGAAAATAGTTTTTTTTTAATAAGCTCAAAACAATAACGAACGAGAAAAAATTCAAGTTACTGACAAATTAGATATTTTTTTTCAAAAAGCTAATTTATTAAATGCAGTAGTTGTTTACCCTTTCTACATTTGTATTTATTTCATAGATCTGTAGAAGGTAACAATCCTAAGTAAAAATCTATTTCAAGTATAAATTGTCCTTCTAAAAAAAATTATTTGAACAAAATTTGTTTTTAAGATATTTCAATTATCATCGCATCATATAGAATATATCATTGGAAAATTTACATTGATACCCCCAGTCCGACTCCTGTTAATACTATCTGTAACACAATATGAGACGAAGCGTCGGTCGCCTCTTTTTACGTTGTTAGTCGCAGTCACTATTTTAATGGCTATTTAGCGGCGTCCTCAAGGGGCATGGCGGGTAGAAATATCTCAGTGATTTTGTGGATCAATGCAGTGCCGCTTGTTTGAGACGACTATGTTGCTTTCTTTGATGTACCGACATGTTTGCATTTTTGAAATTCTTTCACTCTAAGACAATACCGAATGTACATCTATATATCTGTACCAGTATATCAAAAAGTGTTAGTTAGCATATTTTTATGGATTTTACTCTCTAGGCTGTCCATGAAAATGTCAGTTAACAAAAGACGTAACTTTTCTATTATCAGACCCCCCTACAAGAGTAAAAATTGTCATTAAATTGAAAATTATTCAGAGCTAGGCAAATCTTTGGCCACTATTACATTTTCCGTTCAAATATTGGATTAACGTGGTTTCTATCTAGGAGGCGCTCCACTAATCCAATTGTTTGTATTGGCGGATTACTAGGAAATACATTTTGGACATTGAAGATCAGAAATATAATAATTATAGCGTTATAAATCTATATTCGTCGAAACTTATTCTGACATACATAACTGACATCTCTCACCCAGACATGCAACATTTTTTTGTGATTTTATGATGAGCATCGTTTAGAAATATAGAAAATCTAAAATAGTTCACGTCTCTTTCCTTCGACAGTAACAATAATTCTAGCAATCAGCTTCACAGTCCTTATTACGTCATATTATGAAAGCTCGTATATTCAGGAATAATGATGTATGTTGTGAATTATGTTCACGGTGTTGAACAGCCTTCATTTTTTCTATTTATGTTCCATGGCATTTCTGCTTCATGTTCCATAAAATTAGTTATTAGATTACCAAGCTTTTAAGATTCCTCTGCGTGCTATCTTTAGAACCGCCGATGTTGAAGAGTTTGAAAGCTGAAGAGAGTTGTTTCATGAAATAAAAAGGTTTTTCATTTTTAGCTATCGGCAGTTGAATGACCAGATGCAATGTGTTATTTGTTTATATATCTAGGTCCAATCCAATCTAACTTTATTCTTGAATAGAAAAACAATACATACATTCTCACAAAAAATTTGAATAGAGGGTGAACGATAACTGATGGACATTGTACATTGAACAAAATCGTCAACGGAAATTAAAAATTTAATTTTAATTTTCAATGTTTGCGAAATAGAAGGATAATGAACTAGGAATTGACAGAGATATAGATACTAATTTTATTCAAAATAATATCAAAAGCCAAATTATCAAAAATACTAATTTCTGAAAATATTCAAATTTCCAAATTTATAGCTTCAGTGTACTGCGATGTAAGGGTAGATCTAGTAAAAGTTCATTTACCTAAATAAAGTTATGATATTCGGCAATTCGGCAAATGCCGATTGGAAATATCTTCGACTTAAAATCAGGAACAAGAATGTGTAGACATGGATCATTCGGCCGCCACCTTCTGAAGATAACGGATCCATCACCCCTGAAAATGTAAGGGGGGGGGGCATTAAAGAAAACCACTGTATATACATCCATATTAACATAAAGTAGCAGCATTCAATAGTATGATTCACAGACTATTGAATATTCCATTTTCAGAAAGCAATTTTCGACAAGAACTGATTTTCATTAACCTTGTTGCTGCCAACAATGATTACGAGGTGGATATTATTGATTCAATTCTCCATAAAAAATTGCAGAAACAAGCTGAATGCTTATGCTCGTTAGGGTATGCACAAACAAAAATAAATTTTGGTAATTATAAAAAAAATAATGGGAATTATTCTACTTTGGACCAAGGACCTTGGTCTTCCGCATTATCTATCATGTATAGGAATATTCAATACAAATGAAAGGAAACAACACTTAAATAATATTGTGCTTATGATGCACTGTTTGAAACCTTTGGTGCAGCAATCAATATTACTGGAGTTTTTTCCCAACACCAAATTGTTATTTTTAACACCTCGACACGTGTTTCGAAGATTACTTTCTCTTGAAGATGATCACTTGGTGATCGAAACACGTGTCGAGGTTTTAAAAATAACAATTTAGTGTTGGGAAGTATTCAATATTGTGCTTATTGTTTTTTGTGACCTCAGCCGTGCTTTTGACTGCGTACAACACGAAAATCTCCTGGACAAACTGTACAAAACG
>WOGO01006096.1:0-11984 GCA_015342085.1 Leptinotarsa defecta
GTTGGACAACATATTGCGGCTTCTTTGAATTTTATTGTAAGCCAGTGTTCCTCCTTGTGGATGATTTCAGCTTGAGACAACTTGATATTGCAATGCGAAATTTCAATGACCTCTCAGTTTCAGCGATGTGTTATTCTTCGCAATCGCAGGGTATCCGGTGAATGCAATTCTTGGAATCGCAGTCCGCATTTGGTGGCTTGGTTTTCGTGAGGCTGCTACGGATAGTGTTCCCAGATCTGGAGCAGGTTTTGATGTTATACATGGATCCAATTTTTCTTATCCTTTCCGACATCTTGGGTGATTCGGAGCGACGTCATTCTATTTTTCGTATTCTTTACAGCAAACCCTACAGCAAACAATTTGATATGCATATCATAGGGAAAGATCTCTCAATGAAGTATTATTTGAATTGGAAAAATGTATCAGCTCATGAATCCAGAAATGAAATATCGTGAATGCACAATGCCGATAAAAGCAATCTGAATTTCAAAGTAATTTCAACTCTATCCTTCCAAGAAATCGATTCCAATCGGCTACACCAAACTTTATACATCCACTGATTGAGTTTTTAATACTGGATCTGATCACACATAGATCCACATAGACCTATCCTTCTTTTTGATCTTTCAGAACGATTGAAACTTTAATGGAGCACGATGGAAAATTCACACATTCTGTTAACTGGGAGCTGAACTCCGCGTTCCATTATAGGATTAAAACTGTGACATTACTTACCTTGCGACAATTTGTGCGTTGGCTATGGACAGAACCGACTAGACTATTTCGGTTCAGCAAGAACCAGCAGTTGATTAATGTCATATGAAAAATCATGCCACATTTAAATAGTCATCTGTCATCTGCTGACCAATGTTATTCTAGTAATAGCTCGTCATTCATGAGTGGTTTTTTCCTGTAATTCCCCAAATGACGCAGGTTGGGTTCTATGAAAAGCTGACTTAAGGTGACCCATAGAAATAATTTAGATGGGGTCAAGTCTGATAACTAGGTGGCCCCTAAATAGGACCTCTCCTTCGTATCCTTTCTATGCGGTTGCTGTATTTCTTGATATTGAAGGAGCATTTGACAATGCACTACCTAAATCTATAGGATTATCTCTGGCTAGAAAGGGTATAGAATCGACCATAACTGGCTGTATCTATGCCATGCCAGTAAACAGAACTGCAACTACGATTCTTCAAAGCGAGGCTATTAGGTTCAGGGTCACCAGGGGCTGCCCTCAAGGTGGGGTACTATCTCCCCTTCTGTGGTCGCTCCTGGTGGATAGTCTGATTGATGCCCTCGACAGAAGAAAAGTTGATCTGCAAGCTTATGCAGATGACCTTGTCATCCTGGCAAGGTCCACGTCGGGAAGGGTAGCTTGTAATATTTTCCAAAGCGCGTTAGACGTTGTTCACAGTTGGTGCCTGAAGAGGCAGATGTCTGTCAACCCCAGCAAAACTGTGTTAATCTACCGCCACTTTCCGTCAATGGTCATTCCATTTGGAACGGAGGTGAAATATCTTGGCATTGTCCTTGATAAAAGACACCTGGAACGCTCACTTGGAAAAAGTTTTACACAAAGTCAGACTGTCTCTATGGACATGTCGAAGGATTTGTAGTAAAACTTGGGGTTTAGGTCCCAAACAAATCCATTGGATTTGGATCTATCAGGTAGATTATTATCGTATTATATTATTTACATTAATTTACTTCGCGTGGCAGTTGATGATAATATTCAGTTTCTGTATGAGAAATTCTCTTCAAATTCATAACATTGGTTGGTACTATTCATAAAACACGTGAATTATTGAAATGCAAGATTTTTTCACTACATTGAGTGAAACGTGACTTCTGATGTCTACAACAGACGTTCAATGAAGGTATACTCTTACTCCTAAATACATTGATTGATAGTGGATTCTCTCTGTTGAATAAACGGCATTTTTTGTGACAAACGGTTGCGAAATTTTCCAATTGAACCTCATCCCCAATAATAATTGGTAAATCATTGTTCGTTTTTTAGATCTCCATTATGACTTCTATGAACATTTACGAATGAACTCATTTTTGTGATATAATATCTAGATGGAAAATTCATATTGTCAGATTTTTTAAATTCAATAATAGTATTTCCAATTTTCAGAGGTATTCAAAAAGAACCATTTAAAAATCAATAGAATTTTGGAAATCTTATGATAAAACTGTGTTCTACTCCTTCTAGATTGGAATAAATTTGCATGTCTTTTCAATGTGTTTGTTAAATTTCTACTTCAATTGTACTAGTATCCAGACTAATCATCTGTATCTGTAAAGTAGGGAGGATGAGTGTAGACCCACAGCACTTAGGCCACATGTGACCCATTGAACATATTCCCGAGGAGTTGTCCCCCTAGGTAATCGCCCATCCTGTCCGTTCCAGGAAGGTAATCGCCCATCCTGTCCATTCCAAGAAGGTGAACAGGTCACTAGGAGAGATCTCCTTTATATTGTCAGGTGTAGGCCAAGACTTGCTGAACATACACTCTCTTTGACAACCTTGTGGTGTCTCACTGTGGCCTCCGCGAAGGTTTTGGAAGGTGCAGCGATATTACTGTCGTTGCGCGGCTTCTTCAACCTTCTTGGGGTTCCCTCCGTGGAGGTGCACAAGTGAGGGAGCTTTCCGGCAAGGGCAGCCGGTTGCTTGCCTTCACTCAAGGCGGAGGTCTTGGCGCCCGCCGCAGGAAGTGCCCTTGCGGTTGGATGTGATATGTCCAGCCTCATTCCAAGCGGTAGATTGGGGTGGACATTCCTGTTCATCCCCAGCCACCGCCTTAGATTGAGGTGAGCACTACTGTCCAGACTCAACTTTGGTTTTTGTTTTTGTTGTTTCTGTTGTTTCATTCATGTGTGTTCCCACAAGTAGCAAGGAAAGTCACCTCTGGCATTACCAGAGGTTGGCTGATTATAATGAGGTTTCGCCCAGTTCCCCAAGAAGATCGTTCGTGACCGTTTATCACCCTGCGGCCATTCAGCTGTCGGCACGATTCCTTACACCTTAGCTTGTGTAGGTTGGTTTGTGGGTTTTAGTTCCCCTCACCCTACTCATTTCTACTACTGACCAGGAGTACGGCAACCCCGACCGTAAGGCCACATTGACTTCCCGGACAGGGCCTCCAGTCCCCTGGCCGTTCCCTTATCCGCCACCTGAGGACGCGTCCGATTGGTAGCCCAACCCACGAACCATAGTCTGAATGTTTTTATACCTGAGGTTTCTTCTACAACTACGTAGACATCATCAAAGGCGATGAGGCAATAGACAAAGTGCTCTGGTTGTCATCACAGCAGATACTACATTAATGATATGAGTCTCCGGTTGTCTCTCATTGGTGATGGGATTGGTTTTGTTTCTCCTGTTCGAAATGAATTTTTTTATATGTGTACAATGAAGTTCAGGAAACTAAACTTCATTATTATGAATTCTTTTCTGCTTTCTGTTGAAATTATTTTTGTGTTTCTGAAATGCTATCGTCTCTAAAAAATTTTGGGTAATATCGAGTACTTCAGAGGCGATCACGTGTATGCCTCAGTTGGCAATTCCTCCTGTGGTTTCATTATCGACTGATCCATAACTACAAGAAGAAATCCGATATACCCCTTGGAATACTAAAGATCCTTAGGCATTCTGAAGAATGCCTTCTTTGAAAACGGGTAGTGAAGCCGAAATCGAGCGGGCATTACGACCCAGGAAAGGAGATGACAAAGTAATTGCATGTAGACTTTTCTGCTCTATGTGAAAAATTGTAGGCCCCGGATTGAGAGTGTTTTAAAGAAACAAGGTGAAATCGAGATCCAAGTCGACGAAAACCATCAGAGAGATTATTTGATTGGCTAAAAATCCCAGACCACATTCAATAATGCCGGAGTTATACCGGATTCCTTGATGAGGTGAATCTCTCTGAGAGCATCTGGTTTTCTGAATGGAAGAAAAATTATTGCCTGGGGTATACCGACAAATTTGCCTTAAACGGGATTCAGATAGGACACCCATGTTATTGCATTTGAAGAGACAGAACTCAGAGCTAGTATTCGAAACTGTAGAGGGAGATGATAGAAATTCAGAAACACATACACCCTTTCAACAGATGAAAAGAGAGAATAAACATGAATGAAGTGTGGCTACCTGCACTCAATAGCATACGTATCAGAATATTTAATTCAAAACAAAGCCCCTATAACCGCCAGAAATGGGCCGTAACCCTATCGCTTCTGATGATGCGTGTGGTAGTCGTATACGAAACGTCAAGAATAAAGACCTGTAGATCACGGCTAAGAAACCTGGAAAATATTTGATATTCTTGATTAACCATTTATGCGAAGTGATTGTAGTATGAATAATTATGATAAAATTAGTATTTACGTGCGTCCTTTAAGTACCGCATGGATTTATTATTAGGTAAATAGTCGATATTGTCAGAAATTCCTGAAACAGGTAAATTAAAATAAATAATATAGTGTTTTTCAAACTGATGAATTGACATACAGGTTGTCCTATCTTCTAGTGATAACGTCGTCACTGGGCTTTTCAAATGAAACGCCTTATTTTTTTGCAATTTCTAGAATTAGCTGGTTGAGCCTTTTTCCGAAATATATCACAAGTTGCTTCAAATTTATTTTTATTTTTTTATTTTATTCTACATGCAGACTTAACAGCCTTATTACATGGAAATTTATATTACAAATTGATTGTGTGGGCTTATTTCTATACTGGGTATAACATAAGTACGTTAAAATATTCAAGTGACGTATTTCTGAGACAATTTTAAGAAAAAAAGTCTATATGAACTTGTATCCGAAAATGCTTCGTTTCGGAGATACGGAGTGTTGAAATTGAATTTTTTTGTTAGCTTTTTACAAACAACTCTTGCAAAAAAAGTAATTTGTACGAAATTCGGTACCCGGGGTTTTTTTGACATGGGAAATCATAATTTCGTAATAATTTCCATGTAACATCTACAGGGCGCTGCGTACGCTGTCATTATTTATTTCAAATTGCCCTAACTTTCTGACAGAAAACTTTTGGTACTTTTCATGAAAAAAAACACACCTTTTCCAAGTACAAAAAGTACACCTCTTCAACACCGCTGGAAGTGATCGTTTTCGAGATATTTACAATTTTCTTTGCTGTCACATTTTTAACTATTAATTGACCAATTTACAGATCGGAGTTTATAAAATGATTTTTTGGTACCATGCCCGACTTTACGAATGCTGAAATGGCTGATATGGTTTTTGCATACGGCTTGACTGACGGAAATTCAAGCGAGGCCAGACGCATCTTTCAGGAAAGGTATCCCCAACGCGTGACTCCTTGTGCAGCGACATTTGCGAATCTTTTCCGACGACTTTCCGAACCTGAAAGCTTTGAAACCAATTCTGCAGTAGGACGGCCACGGACTACAAGAACTGTAGAATTGGAGGAGGCGGTTCTCGAAGAAATTAGTGAACATCCAGAGACAAGTACAACAAAAATTAGTTGAACTTTAAATGTGAATCACATGACAGTTTACAGAATTTTAAAGGAACAGGAATTATATCCTTATCATATTCAGCGTGTCCAGGCACTTACGCTACGTGATTTCCAACCACGTATCGCATTTGCTCAATGGCTTCGAAGAAAAGTCGAACAACTTCCGCAAATTTTATCGAAAATCCTATTCACAGATGAGGTTAATTTTTCAAGAAATGGTATCACGAACTTCCATAACAACCACTTATGGGCGGAAGATAACCCATATGCGATAACGCAAACTGTTTTCCGAGACAGATTCTCTTTCAATGTATGGGTATGCATAATTAGGGATTGTTTAATTGGGCCCTATTTTCTCCCCTTATGTTTGAATGGAGATGCTTACCTACATTTTTTGGAATACGAGCTTCCCCATTTTATGGAAGATGTTTCCATTGGTCTCCGAAATTACTCTTGGTTTATGCACAATGGAGCTCCTGCTCATTTCAGTATGATAGCCAGATATTTTTTAGACGTAACATATTCCCAACGATGGATAGGAAGAGGAGGCACTGAGCATTGGCACCCGAGGTCACCGGACCTCAATCCCGTCGATTTTTTCTTTTGGGGACACCTAAAATTACTAGTTCATTGAAAATGAGGAAATGTTGAGGGATCGCATCATAGCTTGCTGCGAAACGATAAGAAACACTCCAGGCATTTTTCAACGGGTGCGAAATTCTTTGATGAGGAGAACAGAAGCTTGTATTACTGTTGGGGGTTGTCACTTTGATTAGTTGTTGTAATAACTGTTTCGTTCAATTTTTTTTATATGTTTATTTTTCTAATAAATAACATAGTACTTCTCCGAATTGTTTTTTTACAAACTCCGAAATGTAACACTTTCTAATTAAATAATTAAAACTGACATTTTGTTTTAATTTGGATTGAATAAGCAGTTCGATAATGCTCAGTTTAGAAGAAGTCTGTACGGATATATTGTGTATAAAGTTTGATGAAAATAACTGAAATTGCAAAAAACTTATGACAATAACCTACTATGTTTTGAAAAATTTGAACAATCTGTATTTCGAAAACGAATCATTCTTCGTTAAATATTTTATTGGAAAAAGTTGTTCATTTTGACAAAATCCACCACATACTTGATTTTTGTAATGTTCTCAGCAACTTCACTTAGCGCCCTAGGAGCTAAGTAATATACATCGATATAGAAAATTGTAAATATCTCGAAAACGATCACCTCCAGCGTTATTAACGAGGTGTACCTTTTTTACTTGGAAAAGGTTTGGGAATTAGGTTTTTTAATGAAAAGTACCAAACATTTACTGTACAATTTGAAATAAATAATGACGGCGTACGCAGCGCCCTCTAGATGTTACATAAAAATTAATACGAAATTATGATTTCCCACGTCGAAAAAACCCCGGGTACCGAATTTCGTGAAAATAACTTATTTTTTGGAAAAATTATTTTCAAAAAGCGAACAAAAAAATTCAATTTCAACACCCCGTATCTCCAAAACGAAGCATTTTCGGACACAAGTTCATATAGACTTTTTTTCTTAAAATTGTCTTAGGAATACGGCACTTGAATATTTTAAAGTACTTATATCCGTGTATATATGATTGGTCGAAATGGCGTTATCTGGTGTTGAATTACCAAAGCTTTAGTTCTAGGGAAAACATTAGTATAAAAATATTTATTTTTACACCATGTACGAATAAGATCTCAGTATATTATGAGAACGTTGAGGAATTCAACAATATTTCAAAAAATGAATGATAATGAAATGTACAGGATCTACTGACAACAGTTAGTGAGGTCACGAGTTGCATATGTGAGTGCAGTTCAAAATTGATTAATAAAAATGGAGTTGTCCCTTCTATGTCTATAATTGTTGGTCAAAAAACTCCCATCTCTTTCTAGTATGACATCCTCAATGTTGTCTCGCTCTTTCTAACGACCGGGCCATCGGACCAATCAGACCCCCAGTTAATCATTTCAATCAGTTGTGAGTAGTTGTTAGTGTAAATCGACTAATATTTAGTTCAAATCCGTTAAATAAAAAAAAAGAATGTTAGAAATCTGAAGCATAATCTGGTTTTCTCTTGAAATTTAAATAATCCTACAAACAAAACCAGCTGACAAAAAGTTGTTCATGTTTAGTATAAGTTGACAATTTTCGCCTTGGAAGAAACTATTCAAACTCATATTTTTGAGATTTTTTGCGTCTTTTTTGTGTTTTTTTTTGTGGCTATTTTATATTTCTTTGCAAGTTTCAATCGAGACTGAAAGAGAGTAACGTGATCTAGTTATTTATATGGTAAGTGCAAAGTATGTCGGTGAGCCCCAAAGCTATACCTTTTAGGGTATGGCAATGAATCATTCCTAATTAAACGTCTCGTTATTCTCAAGTAAGTACTTGTTCTAGACATAATGGAAGACGAAGAATTCAAGAAACTGCCTATCGATGAGCGCTGCGTTCACAAGCTGTGGAAAGCCAGAGTTAACGGCTACGAAGAAGTTACAAAACTATTTCGACAAATTGACGACGAGAAGTCTCCGGAATTCGGAAAGTATTTGGGATTGGTGAGAAAGTTTGTAATTGATAGCAATGCGATGGGCCAAGAAAAGGGTCTGGAGGCTACCTTGGCTTACGTGGAGAACTATGCAAACGCTGGCAAAACCGTGTCGGAAGTAATGTCGGGCATAGTAGCCAAGTGTGTAGCGGCTCCGAGGACCAAAACTAAAGAACTAGCCCTACAAGTTATTCTGATGTACATTGAAATAGAGAAATACGAAGCGGTCCAAGAGGAGCTGATGAAAGGGATGGATTTGAAGAACCCCAAAATCGTAACGGCGTGCGTTAATGCTTGTACCGTAGCTCTAAGGGAGTTTGGGTCTAAGATAATCAGTGTCAAACCTCTGCTGAAAAAGATCAGTGTACTGCTGGCCGATAGAGATAAGGCTGTGCGAGATGAAACTAAACAGCTGATTGTGGAGATGTATCGCTGGGTTGGAGCTGCTCTGAGGTATGATTGAATATAAATTCAGCTAATAATTCTTGTAACTCGTTGTGATATTCTTGTCCTAGGCAGTTGGAAATATTTAATACAGTTCTCATATGAGATCAGTTATTCTCTATAATATGCCTCAATTCTTTGAAATCAAAAGTAATAAATACTTAGTATGAATACAGAACACTAACAGGGTGTTAAAAAAAAATCTTGTGATTTTATTTTGATTGGCCACACCTGGTGTAGGCAGGTTTATAATATTTACCAGGTACTTTTACATACTTTTACTACAAGTTGAAAACAAAATATTTTGAGTGTTTGGGTCATTTTCTACCTGTATTGGCTTTTTTTTATGGAAAAGGTTACGGAAATTATTGAACTTTCTTTTGGTAGACTGTACTTAAACGTGATTCTACTTGTATTTTTATTGATGAACAATTTAAGCTTTACAAAATACTGTTGCTTAATTTATGTGAGGTTATTATAGATGTTTTTATGTAAAACTAGTTGATTTTTATTGTTCCACAAAGTGTGGTATTGTCTGAAAATAAATAATGAAACCACCATAAATATTTACAGTGACCATATCATTTGTACGGTACAAGAAAGAGCATGGGTTCTAGGATTGAGCCTTGGGGTACTCCTGCTTCAACATCCTTGATCGAGTTCAAATGTTTCTAATAGCTCAGTTCTCTCTGCATTTCCATTGAAATGCAGCACATTCTATTGTAGAGACTGGTTCCCGAGTTATCCTACTCTTTTTTTTATATTTTTGCAAGCTAGGGTAACGCAAAAGCATCCAATAAATTGATAAGGAGGTTCTTTACGGTTTGTGGTTTCAGGCCTCAGCTGCAAGCCGCCAGCTTGCAACCGTTACAAATAACCGAATTAGAAGCGGAATTTAGTAAAATAGAGGGACTGAAGGCTTCACCTACAAGATACATCAGGTCTCAGCAAGTGAAACAAGCGGAAAAGGCTGCCGAAGTTGTAGACGCTGGAGGTGAGTAAAAGCATATCATGCGGTATGTAGTAACTTGTTCAAAATAAGATTCAAATTCAGCTGTGGGCATACCTAATCTATCAAATTTTCTTTTCACTCATAGTTCTGATGGAAAAAACATTTCCAAACTTTATGTTCAACAATATAATTCTCTTGTCACAAGCTTAACTTATATAGGTATGGATAGAAAAAATTTTAATTTTTTTTTTACGTATTTAAACACCATTTAGGTTTTTTGCTGATTTCTTCAAAATGAAAGAGTTGAATGACAGAAAATGACTACAGTTTTATGCTGTCGTAGATACAGTTTTTTTCAAAAGGGTTGTTTTTGTAGAGTAGACAGTGCCCAGCATAAATAGTAAAGAGAAAGGAGAAGACACTTATGTTTTAAAAATAGTGGAAAGCTGGAGTCCACTAAGTTAAGTTACTGCACTTTTTTGTAATACAAAAAGACTAGATTAACACAGCACTAACTCCAAAAATGAAGTCTCTATCTTAGCACCAATTGCACTAGCGCAAAATAGACATTTTTGACTGGCCCAAGTCTCAATTCTTGTGCCACAACTTTTAAAACAAAGCAACCGCCTGCAATATTTTTGAGACATGGAGTCACCAAAGTTTTTTTATCTTCAAGTCTAGTTGAGTCAAGAATTTCAACTGTGTCGTTTTTAATCAATAACTCTCTCTTCCATTTCACATTCAATGGGTAATATATACGTTTTCTCTATATTGGCTTCACCATTCAGCCAGAATTGCTGGATCTTTTGAAATGATTTGGGATATTTGCTTTGACTCTTCATAACACCTTGATGAAGTTGCATTACATACGAAAAGGGTAGACGTGCCTCTAATTGATGATTCGGTCAGTTATTTAAAGGAAGAATGAGACTGGTCCCAAAGCAGAACCTTGAGGCTCTCCAATCGTCGTGACATCTTTTTCGGATGACGAATTGTCCAGAGTTATTATCTCAACTGAACTTCAACATACCCCGTTTGAAACAGCAGGAAATCACTCTGTTTTTATTTACCTACTCCAAAAAATACAATCGGATATGTGAAAAAACTTATCTATTTTCAACACACATTGTAGTGTTCGAAAATGAAATGGAAGATATTCTTTCCACTTTGTGATGTTTATGAAAAATGTGAAAATTTATTCCTCTCTATTCATACATGTTATTATGTTTTTTTCCAATGGATTGTTTTTTTTTGTTATTATGATTTAACACTTTCTACCAATTATTGAATTATTTAATTTAGTTCTTATTCACAGTTACATGTATACTTTGTAAGAAGCTGTCCTGTAAGTGGGTCTTGTACCTGTTTGGGCAATAAATGTTTTTTTTTCTTCAATTTCTTACTAATTTCTCCCCAGTTTCTAAATTTGAACATAATAGTCATTCTTAAGGTATCCCCCAAACCATAATCAGAAAGCTTATGCAACAGTCAAATGCTTTAGAAAGTTAATTTGTATTGCGTAACTTGCATAATGAATTTACTTCAGTTTGCACTTCCTATCTGTTTTCATCTATATTGCAAAATTTCTTAAAAATAGAGGATAAGAATGTCAAATTGTAGTAGTACCGCTACAGAAAACCCAAGTGCATATTTTTTCTTCGAAATGTTGCATACCTAATATCTTCTCACGAGCCTCAAGATTTGAAATGTATGAGTATACTTGATTTCCGAATGTAGGTGAAGAAGAATGTGATGAAGTCGAAGCACCGCAAGACATCGATCCCTATGAGCTGGCTGATCCTGTTGAAATACTGTCAAAGCTTCCCAAAGACTTCCACGAGAAGATCGAAGCAAAAAAATGGCAAGAGAGGAAAGAGGTATTGGAAGGCTTGGAGAATCTAGTTAAGGTGCCCAAATTAGAAAATGGTGATTACGGAGATACGGTCAGAGCACTGAAAAAGGTTAGTACAGTGTCTACATCTTTGATCTGTTTTTTCGATAGCAGAAAATCGTCCAACACGCAAACTTAGCTTTGAAATTGAAATTATAGAAAATATATGAAATTAGCTAGCACCATCATAGATAGATAGATATATACTGTATTGTCTAAGAAAATACAATTTTATTGACAAAGCTTGTTGAAAAATCTGGTATGTATAGCACTTCAAAAGAATAACAGAAAAGAAACAATTCAAAAACACAAATACACAGAAATACAATTTGAGCAAAAATAAGTTCACATATCTAATAGATAAAATATAAGAATAGAAAATGAAATTCAACAGAGTTTGTAGAAAAAATAGTTTGTATAGTCTCTTTCAAAAAATGTAAATAGCAAATATACACAATTTGATCATAGTTCATATGTCATGGCAATAAAATAAGATATATCCCAGTATAAAATATAATTTAAAGTATAGGTGTCAATATAAACAACAAAAAAACACCTATATTAAATCACAGCAAAGTTCCATTGTAATATTCATCAAGATTGTAGTACGCT
>WOGO01006097.1:0-11983 GCA_015342085.1 Leptinotarsa defecta
ATGACTATTTATAGGTCGTTCGAGTACTTTCACTTATCCCCGCTTTCCATTTTCCGCTTCACTGGTTCCGTGGGAGATGACCGTTTTGGCGGGAGTTGGCCAAAATTGAACAAGATATTGAAAATGAAGAAAAGTTGCCAATAGGTTTTGAAAATTGAAAAATCAAGTAAACAGGAAAAAATTAAACATTTTTCTGTCCGTGGAGAAAGAATGACTTCCCACTCTCTATATTATTCCAACTCTCATATATTATTTTGTCTAATCAGAACATAAGACTTCTGAACCCAGTGACCAACTCACTGAAAGTGATAATAATTGCCCTCCGAATATCTGAGAACTGACAAAAGGTTTGAGTTTTCAATGCTTTTGAAGAAATGATAATGAAATTTAATAATACCATGGGACGATTGTTATTATGATTTGTCTTGACTGAATTAAAATTTTTTTCTGTTCGATTTTCAGTTTCCCCAACTTTTTGGAAACATTTGTAGAAAATGTATACCTCACATTCACTTCAACCCATCGAGTTAAATCGTCTCTTGAACCCGTGTGAGATTAGAATTAACGAGGTTCTACGTTTCAACGTGCGATTCGTCACGAGTTTTTCGATAAGCACTGAATATAAGGATTATACTCTTAGCAACTCACATGTCAGACGAGCTTACAGCGTGCCATACGTATCACTCATCAGTTTTCAGACAAAACCGAAGATTTAAATTCGCAGAAACAATTGCACTGGCACGTTTTGAAGAATGTACCTAGATCTAGAAATGGGGAGTCGGTTAAATTAAGAATTAACATAAAAAATAATGAATAAAATCATTTAGAAATATCGCGGAAGAAGTTGAGGAAGGATTTTGGAATAACTCGTATATATGTACGGGATGTTATAATTATTCTGTTATGAATTGACTGGTTCATGTACAGAATATGGCAAATATTTCTCTAAAAAGTTGCCGTATCTCCATTGTTTAAATAGATATCATAGTTGGAGTGTGTTTCTTTGAAATTTTGGCATTTCACAACTGACTAAAAAATATTCAGGACATATTCAGTCCACTAAAGTTTATTTTTCCACGACTTCCTGGGCTATATGATAAAGGTTCACAATCTCATTTTCAATGCTTATAAATTAGCATAAATGACTTCACCAAGTAATTATAATCGTGACTACAATTCAAAAAATTTGGCAGTCGCGAACGCTTATAATCACTATTTATAAGCATTAACATTAGCATTATAATCAAAAATATTTGATCTATTTATGTATTTTGAATCAGATCTATGAATCGTAAAAGAAGGGAGTAATGGTTTTTACTTTATTATTTAAACAAAGATCATTGTATTTCGTTTTTCTTTGATGAAATGATCATAAGATTTGGAAACATCATCCATTCATTGAATGAAAAGAAGAAAATCGTTTGGATTTTCTTTGACGGTTTTTTTTTATTTTACAAAAAATTGATAGTGGATATACCTAATTTTAGAGAAAAAGTTCACTACTTACTCATAAGCTATTCAAAATATTCATCGTGCTCTGAAAAGCGATAAAATATGTTTTTTTAATTATTTCGAACTCTACCGGGAATTGACTGACATGCTGCTGTAATTCATTTTTTAAGATTATCAATATCAGCACTTGTCTGAGCTCATATTATAGAGTTGATTCTGACGAAAATTGTTATAACGATAACAACTTGACAGTAAAATAAATTTGTGATGTCCTTAAAAAATTTGTCGAATGGAGTTAGATCCGGTGATCTCGGAGGCATTCAATTGCTCTCCTTCTGATCTGTCTGACGGGACTCTGTACTTTTGAAAATGAAAGCCATCCTCCTGTGTAACAAAATTACCTTAAGGGATACTTCAAGTTCATAAATTATTTCAGCATCGACAGTCCCTGCGGAATTTTCTTCAGGAAATAAATATCCAATAATGGCATTTGCAAAAATATCAGCCTATTAACTTTTTTAAGACGCTGTGTATTTTTTTCTCGACAAATTAAGCAATTTTTTCATTTACGTCGTCATTTAGAAAATTAATACTCTTCATTAAAACACATATTCGGTCGAAAATTGGGGATGACATTGGCGAGGTGAGACGTGTTTTCGCATAACCGTATTTTTCTAGCAAATTCGTCATTTAGCTTTCGAAATATGGGTAATGTCGGTATGCATTTCGTAGAAATGAAATATATGTATTTTAAGTACTTCACTTGCAACCTTATGTTATATGCATATTTCTTAGAAAATTATGTTCAGGTTTTAGTTAACTTTTACAATTCCATGGTGAGTCCCTCAGAAATGATTTTTATAGCTTTTTGTAAAATACATATGAATTGGAAGGAAAGTTCCCTTGTTCTAAGATGCAACAAACGTTTATTCAGTAGGTAATTGTGATCAAATTGATGAGAATATAATGAATAATTTGAAAGCATTTTTATCATATAACCAAACTCTCTTCAAAGTACAAAAATCATAATTTATCTACCTTTCCAAAAGTTCCATAACAAACTTTCGCAAAAATCATTTAGTGACTTTCAATTGCAGTGTCTTGAGTGTGTATACGGCACAGCAAAAATTTCTATTTCGATACCATTGAAAATTCATCAGAATATGTGATAAAATAACCCGATAAGCCGATGAAAATTCATACCGTTTTCAAATAACACTTCATTGTGAAACTTTCGCTAAACAGTTTACGAAACCACAACACGTGTTTCCTCATATACTACTCTCATCAGACATGTTCACACTAATTTCTACATAATTAGTACTTCATTTACTTGATAACAAAAAATTTTTCTTAAGTTGAACTGAAAATATTGAGTTTCAAACCTTTCTCCTACAAATATAATACTTCGTAGTCGTGGTCGTGGTGGACAAAAGATGGTTTGCAAGTGTGTAAATGGTCTCCAAATTCAAGAATTCCTCCGATGTTCTTTTGTTCCTCAGGAATGAGACCTCCCTGTTTGGCCAATATAAAATTTCAGGCAGATACTATAGTTTTGTCTTGATTTTTTTTATTAAATTTGTTCAAATTATTATTTATTCTTAGAGCCACGTCAAAATATTTCTTTAAAAAAAACCGATGTTATTGGAGGGTTCACCAAAGTATGTTAATACCCTAAACGCTCATTATCGTTTCTTGTAGTGGTCTAGACCTCATGAAAATTGTATGAACTCATTCACCTTCATTTCAGTGGTAAATTTAATTGATGGTTGAATGGAAATGACAAATTCGACAAACTTAGCCAAATGCCTACCTGTACCAGTAAAACAGGCTAAGATATCATCTACGTATCCTGGTACAAATCCTGATATCAACCGATTATTATGAATTTAATTTTCGAAGTTATTCATGAAAATTTCAGCTAGCAAAAGACTCAGCGGGTTTTCCATTATTAGCCCTACGCTGCATAAACCAAACTTTTCATTAAATTGAAAAACATTTTGAAATAGGCCAACAGCAAGTAGGTCTAGAATTTTCTGTTTTTCCACAGAATTAACATGGTTTTTTTCTGAGAGACGAAATATTTTTTAAACTGTCAGTTCTTTTTGTCATGACAACTTCACAAGAAAATCCAACCATTTAAAAACTATCCAAATACATAGTAAGATTGTTAAAAATTCATTATGCTGTATTGGAATAAAAATTCACAATAGTTTTCCCGAATACATATAGCTATTAATACAATGAAATTGTTACAATGATTTTTTTATCTGTCGAAAACAATAAATAATTCATACTGAATAATTATCAAACTTATTATTATTATAGCCAACTCAACTTTTTCAATAACCTGATTACTGGGAAATAAATTTTGAACATGAAACAATATGAATTCAGCGTTATCAGGAAAAGATATGTTTTCAATGTTATTCACTAAATGAATTGTATTTTTGGTACCAAATCATGGTTTGAAATAAGTTTCAATTGATTATATACTCAAGCATTTCAGAGATTTTTTACGGTTGCGGAACCGTTACAAACAACACCGTCCGACACCAAATAGAAAATTGGTTTCGTAAACTGTTTCGTGAA
Source organism: Leptinotarsa defecta (assembly GCA_015342085.1). NCBI lineage: Eukaryota > Metazoa > Arthropoda > Insecta > Coleoptera > Chrysomelidae > Leptinotarsa > Leptinotarsa defecta. The sequence goes on from WOGO01006097.1 coordinate 4,045, forward strand.
AATCCAATTATGAAATCGACAGAATAATTTCATAAAATGCATTTCACATACCATAATGAACCCACTGAAAAACTATATAAACATAGAGGATTTTCAGACATACAGTTAATTTCAATTTTACATGCGGTATATTTGCGGCCAAATCTCAAGAAGCCAAGAAAGGTTTATTACGAACAAAGGAATGAGATTTTTCCGTTGTTTTTTCATTTGTGTAAGAAATAGTCTGTACAAATCGCTTCACAAAGACATCACTAATTACACCAGATATCTTTAAATGGAAGTTCTCTCTCGAAAAATTTTCTTGACATCAAAGACATATAGAGTAATCGTATTAACGGTTAGTTAATTACCTTGAAAATACTCGGCACTCAGCTATATTTGTATTTTCTTCGGTTATATTTGAGAATTTCGATTGAAACGTGGCGATGTACTAATAAAAATAATTATAAAAGTTCAGTTGCTTTTTTTGATCAATTAATAGAAAATGGTCTCATTCCCATGCGACTATAATGGTATGAAGGCATCGCGGTGGTTTATGAATGAATCTAATTTTACGTTATAATTAGAAGGTGTGGTTATGCGATTTAACAGATGTTATGGGCAGAAAGTGGAAATATACTACATAGAAATGTACGAAAAAGGAAGTAGGTGGAAGTCATCTTCACAACATATGACCCTCAACCTCGGTTCATTGGGAAATAATTTTGAAAATTAAAATAATTTGATTATATCTATGATCAATTAGATGGTGGAGATATTTATAAATAAAAAAAAGCCTTTATTCAACTGGTAACTAACAGTTGTGCCAGTTAACTGATATAACTTGAAAGCTGAGGAGTAAATGCTAATAGATTCGGAATTTCATTGTGTAAGAATTTCAATAGACCTTGAATCAAAGAGAAGGTGAATAAATGAAGTTTGAACAATAGGATCGAGTTAATCAGTTCAGTTAGCCCTATAGTGAAAATAATATAAACATTTAATAATAGAAAAAATAAAGAAGATAAAAACGCAAAATCGTCATTTCAGTTACTTGCCTATATTGAAATCATGAATCTGAAGGTGAAATTAGACGAGAGTATCAACTTTCCTGAGATCCGGCCATTCAAAAGTCCAAAAATTGAATTTTTCAAAATAAGATAAAATACCACTTGAAACTCGTGAAATTGCAAGTTTCTAGTTTTTCATTCCTTTATTTGCCGTTGGTAGGCGCTTCAAAAGTTTCTATAATTTTTATCCCATCGCCTTCACCAAATTGTATGTCTCTGGAGTCCGTGGTAAAGGTATATCTAAATAATTCAGTTCTATCGAGAAATAAGTACATAGATTATGGTGAATTTTCAGCTAGTCATTAGTTTCAATTCATGTTTTTTGGAGAAACTGTCAATCTATGAATACAATTCAAACAATTTTTTTCCGATTGTGAATTCAATTCACAATTTCTGCAACTTTAGTTTCGAAGATGATTTCAAGGATTCCTTTTCTAAACAAATCGAAACAGCGTTTTCTTGGTTTTGTTATTGAATCCAAGTTCGTAGTTGTTAGATCCCAGAGTAATTTATGTTAAGGAATCAAACCTTGGGTTTTAAAAAGGTATAGGCTAATTGAAATTATGAAAGAAAATTATCACCAAGTCATTAAATGAACATGTTATAAACTGTATTATTCGTCGTCTGAACGTTAGTCATCTCCTACATTCGGCCATCCTACAAAAGGTCTGTCCTCAGACCTTATCCTGACCTGAAAACAAAAAAAAATATTAGAAACTGAAAAAATTCATCAGAGCAACGTTTATTCAATAGTGACGTTCACCTTTTCTACTTACAGAGCAACATTTGCTCATTGGTGGCGTTCATCAAAGATAACGTTTACCTTTTCTACTTACTGAGCAACGTTTGCTCAATGGTGATGTTCACCAAAGGTAACTTTTACTTTTCTACTAACAGAGCAACGTTTGCTCAACTTGTATCCATTTTTTACGATGATCTGGAGACATAACTGTTTTTGAGCGTGTATAACCTTCTCTGAGATCTTCCACTATGTAACCATCATTGATCAAAACTTTCCAGGCTTTGAAAGGACCTTTATATTTTGCACAAAGTTGATAAATGCTCTTACTTCTGCAAAAACATCCTTAATGGCAATAATTTTTGATTTGTATGTTAGTATCCATAAAACTACATAATATTACTTCTGTTGATGTCCTCAAAACAATATTCAGTTTTTCCGCAATCGACATTTCCATCAAAGCATAGAACAGTTATATGTCCTAAACGTTTTCAATTAGAACACATAATACGAGGTTTCTTACAAGTTTTAGCTATATGTTCCAGAATACCTGGTAAATGTCTTGTATTTATACCTACCTTGTTGACAGCAAATTATTTAATGACCATTTTTTTAGAAAATTACTTTTTTTTTCAGAAAATTACCTTTATTTCAAAGGAAATACTTGGAGAAATGATAATTTAAGCAAATTCATTGAAGAAACAATAAAGACATAACTTCAGTGTCGGATAGATCAGGAGTATATGAGTTGACGTGTGGTTTTTGCCCAAAACCTTACATTGGCCAGACGGGGAGATCTTTTTGGCAAAGAATAAAAGATCACGAAAGTTGTTTCTTGAATGCGCAGACCAATTTCACATTTGCCAAACTATGGAATATCACATTTGAAAAAAAAATGTTTGGAACTGACTTGAAAATTATTAGATTCTAAAAATTTACTGAATAACGCAATAGAATTGAATTCTTCACCTCTTGTAAATCGATTTTTCAGGTTGGAAATTGGTAATTAATTCATGTCAATGATGATTTGGTGAAAATGTTCTTTCATTTCATTTTATACCTTAACTCAGATAAAACCATTAGTCATAAAGTTGGCAGGTCATATGATTCAAAGTGTTATTATATAAAAAAATTTAGTCAGTATAAAAACGGTTGAGGAATCTATCGTATAGCAAAACACGTGTTGCGGTCTCGTAAACTGTGAACTGTAATTTTACTTGAATACACTTGAAAGAAATCCATATTACAAATGTGTTCAGGAAGTTAAAAAAAATCCGTTTAAAATCTGTTCAAAATCTGTTTTTCCGTTAATCAGCTGTCACTCCCATACGAACGACAACTCTCAGAAGTTGAGAAACTTGTGCGAGCCAAGGACTAACGAGGTCTTACCTTTCAACGTGTGATTCCTAACAAAAAGAATATGTTAAAATGAACGAGCACATCTTTCATGTATTATATAGGGTCGGTCGGTATCCAGGCGGTTTGACGTGGGTGCGTTGTTGATTGGTGATTCAAGCCCCGTGTTAAGAATCACACCTTGAAAGGTAAGACCTCGTTAATCGTTAGCTCGCAGAAGTTTCGACTTCTGAGGGTTGTCGTTAGTAGAGGTGTGATAGCTGGTTAACGAAAAAACAGATTTTTTTATCAATTCTAAAAGATAGAAAAGTAATTTTAAAACCATACAAATTCAAAAAAATTATAAAGTGATAATTCATAGTTCATTTGAAACAAATAATATTGATAGTGTCGATGAAAAACAACCTTTAAAATATGGGTATATTCAAAAGCAATCAGAGTCGCAGAAATAATTGTTAGAATTTTTTAACTTACCCAGGTTTTGTTGATACGAAAATAGATAAAAAGGTATACATGTAATTTGTTGAGTTCAAGCTGAAAAATATTATTATATATATTTGTTTGATTGATGCAACTAGCTTTCTTTTATTTTCAATGTTTTAAAATCAACATTTGTTCACAAAAAGGATTCAACGCTTCAATAACTTCTAATTATTATATGCGAGCGCTTTCGATAGCAGATTGTGCTATCCATGGCTCTACTCAAACTGTTTGTTCTTTAGAACGCCTTAGTGCAGTCCGAGCATTGTATGCTGTATACTCCGTTTAGGTTTTTGTATTCTTCTTTTTCATAACTGTCTCTTTTTTGTGTTATTTTCGTGTTCGGCTTGTAAGTGATGTTGATGTTCCAGGATCTGAAGATGTTTGGTAATTTTTTGGTTTGGTGACTTATGTATGTGAATGCAGTCCATCTTTGTGTTGTTTCATCTGTTGGAGTAGTTTTATCCTTGTTCTGTATTTTTTGTTTGATTATATTTTCTGAACTATCCATTGTCTTTCGGGTGTATCCGTTCTAATTTAATTTGGAAAGAAAAATTAAATACCAAATGGTGGTGAATATTTTCCAGAATAGAAAATTGTTTTCTTGAAATCGGTCAATTATTAAAAGAACGTGCCTACAGTTAACAAAATCTCGTGAACCTTTTTTGAGATGGGCGCGTGTCTAGAATCCGGTAAATACATTATTGGCACCGTTCCTATTTTGAAACATCTATTTCTGCATCAACTCTGCGAACTCTTGGAAAAGCCGTCCAAATTTGTGAAGTTGACGTAGAGTGATCGATATTAGTTTGGAATATATTTATTCATTATCTATTTCAAAACAGATGTTTTATTCTGAAGGTCTCAACTTTTGTTTAAGATCTCAGCTTTTTTTGAATTTTGAATTCTCTAGAAAAAGATCGAATTATCTATATTTTAAAATTAGAATGTGATCCTTATACGATCTTTGAAAAGACCCAAAGACAAAAAGTATCTCTAAGACGAATAATAACTGTAAGTGTACGAGTATAAATATAAATGCATTTTTATAAATTTTCATCAGTAAAAAGGGGTTTTTCGAGTGTCATCAAATCTTACAAATCTCCAGAAAGAAAGACTGGCGCTTCTCCCAGATATCGGGAATAGAAATTAAGGAAAGTTCGGTTTCTTCTCTACTTGGTGATAACTGAAAAAAGGGGTTGGACTACACGAATCAATAAATTTTATCAAAAGCCTCAAATATTTGTTACAACAGAATGTACTTTTTATTACTATTTGCCCCAAAGGCAGTTTTACTTTATGAACTACATTTTGGCAGTGATAAACAGTGAACTTAAAAACGATATTTTTTAACCAGGAACTATAACATCTATCGCAATGATTATAATCATATCTAACAATCCAGAACGACTGATGTGAGACATATTTGAACTACTCAAAACTTTAATTAGGTGAAAATATCGTTTTTTATAATCTGACCAGTGAAGTTCGCATCTTATGAAATATTTTTCTCAACTATATAACCTAACCTAACCTATTTTTTTTCATTTTTTGTGAATTGAACGACTGTTGCCAAAATAAGACGACTCAAAGCAACCTAGGAAAAACTAGTGGCAAAACTAGACAGGTTTTGGCTCTACTTCGGTTCTACTTCGCCATCTTTCCATAAAAGATGTGGGAATCTTCCAAAGAATGGAATGAAGCAATTAATTTCAGAATAAACTCTTCACGAAGATGTGTAGATTATGCAGAGAAGTAACTTCTAGACACAAACTGGAAAAAGCCCTCTCGAAACAACTACTTTTATATAAACATTTGATTACGAAAAAAAACGTTCGAAACAACTACTTTTATATTCAGTGTACTATGTACTCCAAACAGTTGTTATGGAATTGAATCAGATTTCATTCACAGGATTCCTATACAATATAGTATATGAAAGAAATAAAATTGTTCTTACATGGAACACTGTCATCCTTAATGGCGGACATCCGATGTTTCGGAATAAGACACTTGCTTTATTGACTCTTCAGCACCAGTATCAAAAGGTGGTGAAATCGAGTCGATTAACATTATATCAAAATTCAAAGTTACTAGATCGGTGCAAAGTTCATGTCAAAAACCTTAAAATTCTATAAAACGTTATATTGAAGAGGTCTGACTAAATGCGTGTCTATATATTGTGGAACATGGACCAATTAGTATAAGAGCGGCCTTAAAGATACAACGCAATGAATATATTCAAACCTAATAAAACTATTTTTTTTATTCACCTAAGGAGTGGGATAATTTTATGGTACCAGAACCAAAAAGAAGATGCATATCCACCATGCACTTCAACCGGCTTGGTTAGCTCTTAAAATTGCTCATACCACAATGGATATTCTGCGCAGGTGATTTAAGAGACATTTCACATGAAGTTGATGTGAACTGGCCACCGAGATCGTGCGATTTGACCCCGTTAGACTTTTTCTTGTGGGGTTTTCTTAAGTTGCAGGGGAGGTTTCCTGATATACTGAAAATGTCAAAAGTTTTGCCAATATACAAAAATAAGGGCTCTCGATCTGACTGTGCATCTTACAGGCCTATATCGCTACTTAGTCAGTTTTGTAAGATTATTGAATACTGTTTATATCAAAGAATATATGATTACTTTGAATAATCAGTCAACTCTGGAACCAACGCTGGAAATCTTGGAAAACAAACAACAGACTCTAGGATTATTTTTTCATTTGGGCAAAGCCTTTGACCTCGTTGACCATGACATACAGGTACACAAATTGCAGTTTTATGGTATACGTGGCTCTGTATTGAATTGTCAGCTGGTCTGTGTGAATTGAATAAATTCTGAAAGAAAATGTATATCAAGAGGGGTACCTCAAGGCTCTATTTTGGGGACCCTTTTATTTTTTATTTTTATAAATGATCTTCCGAAATTTCGTTCAAAAGCTTTCATTACCGTTATTTTTGCGGACGATACTAACATCTTGGTATCTGCGGGAACTATGTCCGAAGTAATGGTCAAAGCTAATGAAGTAACTGATCAAATTCCTGAGTGGTGTTCTATAAATGGCCTGCTGCTAAATTCTGCTAAATCTGGAATGCTCAACTTTGTTACTGAAAATACAACAATTGATAAAAGCTATTTGGTTATATTAAATAATGAAACTTCAATCAAGTTAATTGTACTAAATTCTTAGGTGTTGATATTGATAATAAACTTACCTGGAAGTTCCATGTTCATAGTGTCAAACTGAAGCTCAGTAAACATATATATTTACTTCGTCGGTTATAACAAACAGTCTCTTTTAATGTTCTCAAGCTCTCATACCACAGTTAATTCAGTCAGTAATTTCCTATGGTCTTGAACAGTGGGGCTTATCAGCTAAAACTGATAAAATGTTTGTTATTCAGAAAAAGGTAATCAGAATTCTGGCAGGTACAACCTCAAGTGAACACTGCAGGCCACTATTCATTCGTTCTAGTTTATTAACAATGCCTAGTTTGTATATCTATCAAACTCTGATATATATTTAAAACAATATTTCAATTATTCCTAGAAATGAGCAAATCCATGTATAGTTCACCAGAAATAACTCTCAACTACAATGTTATAGTAGAATGACAGTATCAAAGAATCATCCCATGTGCTATGGGGTTAAGCTTCAAATCATCAAATATCAATGTCTTTAAAAGGCCACTCAAGATTATTCTATTGCATAAAGCATACTACTCTGTGGATGAGTTTCTCCTTGAATCCTAATTTGATTGTAGCTTATTAACTTTTTTATGTATGTTTCATATTGACTTTTTTAAGTTTGTTTGACCTGTTGAAACGGCCAGTATTTTATGATGATGTTATGTTTTTTATCTAATGTGATTGTGAAGGAAAACTGATTCAATAAATGTTTGATTGATTGATTGTGCGACAAAGCCACAAACTAGAGCGGTTCTCAAAGCTAGTATAACTCATGTCGTCGGCCAAATTCAGCCTGCTTTTTATGCAGCAGAGTCATGGAAAATTGAACGTTTCGGATGTGCTCTACCCAGAGAATCCCTGGCGGATATTTGAACGATGTTATAGTCCAAACATAATGGCATCAATAGGTCTTTCAAAAAAAATCCGTTGATATCTCACACACACTTTTTTTATTAAAATTCAAAGGTAGAAAGCGCTTAATGAATGACCCCCATCTCCAACCTCAAGATAACAACAAGTTTCGGTAAATTTTCGTTATGTGGACACCCGGCGATTTTGAAAAAATTTTTGACTGTACTTACGTATTTTGATGCGTAGATTACGAATCCGAAAGAA
>WOGO01006098.1:0-11982 GCA_015342085.1 Leptinotarsa defecta
AAAAAGTTATAAAAATTTTTTTTAGATAATACTATTATCTAAATCTAAAACAAAGTTCATTACAAAGTTTTTGAGGGAGTTACAGTTTTCACGAAAATAATAAAAAACTGATGAAACCTTTTACTTTTAAAAACGGCAAAATAGCTCACTCTATCATCCACAAAACAAAAATTTTTACTTAGTATTAATCCATTTATATTAAGTATTTAATCCTATATAAAAATAATATTCTAATAAAGGATTTACATGAAATTTGTTTATTTTAATTCAAAAGTATATTACTGAATCAATCCAGAGTCACCACTGTTACGTCACGAGATCACGTGACGTGTCTAACAAAATCGCGAAAGTAAGCAATCCTGTATGTCCATAATCGTTGAGTAAGGCCAACGCCTCGAGATTGCAGATTTTTATACAAAGTTTTACTCCCTTTAAGCTGTCCCTAATTTTACTGCACACCTTCATCCTTTCCGCCAAGGGTGACCCTACTAGGAGTTGAGAATTCCTGCCAGCTTCGCTCTTAGGATCTTTGCAGTTCCTGGGTCTCCTCACCAACACCAATGTCCCACCATTCCCTGACCTGACCATCTTTTATGGTGGTCAGTTCTTGCCCATTTTTAATATACAGTAAATATTCATATTGTCATGTAACAAAAGACATGTTTTACCACTATAAACTAAAGACGACTCTGAAAGAAGAATGGAGTTTTGTGAGTTGATATCCGAACGCTTGATTGCAAATTGAAACTGCATATAAAGGATTTTGTTTTAGTGACGATTGTAATTTTTTCTTAGAGGGAGAGTCAATCGCAAAAATGTGCAATATTGATCAGGCATTAACGCACATATTTTTCAAGAAGGTCACATTCAAACTCCTGAGAAAATATTTGGGCAGGAATATTGGAAAATCATATGGTTGGTCATTTATATTTGGAAATTCTTCAAAACCTCATTCACCCAAAGATTCAAGAAATTGTGGCCAACAATCATGATGAATTCGAAAATCCAATTGTTTTCCAATAAGATGGTGCTCCCTCATATACATACTCAGGCACAGTAGGCGCGGTCAGTTGGACCACCCTGCTCGTTTATCGGGTTTTCTCTTCTCGATTTTCTCTTTTGGGGCTATATCAAATTAAAATTATACACATTACACAAATTATTTCAAAATGGACTGTTTAGCTTTGAACATTTGCTCAAATGATACTTTTATGTATGGGATGAATAATAACGAGGTTGAATTGAAATGATCCTTTTATTTCCTCAAAACTAACACTATCTATTGCATGAATATTGCCAAACCATTAAACTGTTTAATCTTCATCTTGAAGATGATCACTTGGTGATCAAAACACGTTTGGAGGTGTTAAAATAATGGTTTGGTGTTGAGAAACGACTCCAGTAATATTCATTACTACACAAAAGGTTCCAAAAAGTGCATCAGTACAAACAGTTATCGAAATTCAAAAACAGAAAGGGTCAGAGCTCTTCCGGCAGCAAATGATGTCATACTATTCCCTTTTTTGTCAAAAAGTACTAAAAATTGTTCATTTTTATACAAATTTTGTGCAACACTGATTTTTTGCCCCATTCTAGAGTTAGGAGCATGGGGGTGACTATTTAGATCTTCACTGTATGAAAATCACGTGTCTTGAGGTCGCAAACGGCTTGACCGATATTCGATAGGTATGAGAATAGATTGTAAAGTATAGTTCATGCCACTAGGTGATTATAGTCTGTTTCCTTGGGCAGAGAAGTAATAAATCATTTTCAAGTAGCTGTTCCATAGGTGTACATAAATCAGTTGGTTGGAAAATTGAAAATCTATTAATTTTGAACATTCAAGTTGGTTGTATGATTTGATATAAAAAATTTCAAAAGACTATATAGTTGTATGTATACGGTGAGTTATAAAAATATGGAACACTCACATTAATAATTGATAGAATTTTTTCGAAAAAGAACTATATATCACATACTTGAAATATATTTTTTTCGCTGGAAAAGATAATGACTTCATGATTCTATTCAATCTAATAGTGTTTTAATTAGGTTATTTATTACCTGAAGAATATGAATTAATGATAAAGCTCTTGTGTCGTAATCAGAGTAGTTATTAGTAAATTATACATAATATGTGAACTAAAATGGCTGCTTCAGTGTTCTCTTTGGTACAAAGAATGAGAAAATGTGCTATTTCAGTTGAAGAAAAGATTATTATTCTTGTATATATGACGTTTTCATACAACAAAATATATCGTATACCGCATTTCATTAGTTCGGACTTCCATTGTCTAATATGATATAACTTGACTTGAAATCCCTGAAAGAATCTGTAAAAAATTAAAAAGATTAGCTGAAAAATAACAATTATATCAAGCAAAGAAACTGAAATAACAATGAAATAAAATACAAGCAACAACCAAAAAATAAAAAAATTGAACTATTAACACGAGATGAAAATTAAAAAATTATTAACAAGACAGGTATCACCCAAAGACGATTGTGGATACTAACAATTTTTTAATTTAAATCTCGTGTTAATAGTTCAATTTTTTTTTGTTGTTGCTTGTATTTTATTTCATAGTAATTTCAGTTTGTTTGTTTAATATAATAGTTATTTTTCAGCTAATCTTTTTAATTTTTTTACAGATTTTTTCAGGGATTTCAAATCAAGATATACCATATTAGTCAATGGAAGTTCGAACTAATGAAATGCCCCATGAAACATTGTCAACTACCTTCAAATATATCGTATAGCGTTGATACTCTGGTGGAAATTTGTGAGAGTTTTAAAATTTTCGGGATATAAATTCAAGAATGAGAGAAAAATGAAGCTGTGAAATCATCAAAATTATCTTTAGGGAAAAAACTGTGCCTCTTGATGAAAACTACAAACTTGCAAACACTCTACATTCATTTTATTTTAAGAAAGAAATATCTACCCTGGACAAAATAATGGGCGCCGTGAATGAAAATCAAAGTAGGTTATGTTAGGTCAAAAGTGAGTGGGTTTATTCGACCATCCCCGCAATCCGCAAGAGTTTATTGTGGCTCTCACCTATTCACACTAAATAAACCCAGCTTCTTAACAAGCCGATTAGTTTGTATGGTGAGTGGTCTTTCAGGTCAGATGGTAAGAGTATGCCTCTGCCAAAACTCTGAAAACCTGATTCAGTCCCCAGAGGGCTCTGCTGTTTCATAATTTTCTAAACAGAGGCGACACACAGTTTTCCGACAGTCCGAGTTTCTGCATATGATTCAGATGACAGTAACCTGTGAGAAGGCTTATTAGACATCTTAGTTCAAACCCACTGTAGTCCAACAACTGTTTGGTATCAAGCTTCGAAGGGTGAATAAACGCCAATGGACTGAGCCAATCCTGGATGATTCTGCCAGAAGTCCATGAATCTTCTTGCCATCCAGGTGTTCAATTTTTGTTTGGTAAAGCCTAAAGCGATGCCAATGACAGGTTCTGTTCCGATGAAGCTGCTTGCAGGTAAAAAAACGAACTAAGTATTTAAAGGAATCAAATTTCATTTGGAACAAACAAAACAGAAAATAGCTCTCAATAAAAAATGTTGAAATTATTTGTTGGAGGAGACATTACCTGAGGCAGATGAGAGAGTTTTGACGTGGGAAAGAAAATATTCATTATGTACAGGAAACTTGGCTTAACGAGGGATAAACCGTTGAAAAACGTTGCAAGATAATAATATCACAAGCCCACATGAAGCATTTTTAGATGGCTGGTCTACCAGATTGAAGTTGTCTTCTGGAAAAGGAAAGCGACTGATTAGTACCCACATTGCAAGTGTTGATTGTTTTGTTGAGGATGGTTTATTGATGTTTGAGTGGAAGCATTCTGGTGATTACAATGAAGACATGAACGGTGATGTGTTTGAAAATAATTTGAGTAAATGTTCGATCTCATAAAACCTAACTCTGTGATTGTGATGGATAATGCAAGTTATCATTTCAGATAAGTGGAAATACCAACTAATGCATGGAGAAAAGCGGATATCATTCAGTGGCTTTGACAAAAAAAATACTTTTTGATGAAAGTATGGTTAAAAAAGAAATATTGTCCATAGTAGGTTCAAATAAAGCTCGTTTACGGAATATGCATTCGACAAGATAGTACAGAAACGAAATATTATTATTCTGCATCTACCCCCTGACCATTGTCAACTCAATCACATTAAACTCGTTTGGGTTCAAGTAAAAGGATTCTTTGCAAGAAGAAACATGACATTCAAAATAAAAGTTGTCAAACTACTCTTTAAGGTGTCCTTGAAAAATGTCGTTTCTAAAAAATGGCGAAAATGTTATGAACATTTTATAAAAGAAGAGGACAACTTGTGGAAATTAGACCATTCAGTTGAAGAAATTGTAGAACCTAGGCTTTAATCATAACATTTGATGAAGATTCATCTGATTAATTTTTACATATACCTAATATCTTCTTAAATAAGCTTACCTATTTATTATCATGTAAATATTTCAAATTAAAATGTTATAAAAATAATAATTATATATAAATAAATGAATGTAGTTAATTGTTTCAATGAATATTTTTCACCAAATACCCAAATGCATGATATTGCAGATAATAAAACGGCATGAACGCTCATAAAATCTTTTGTTTGAGACTTTTTTGCAACATAAAAATTGTGTGAAGTATTAAAAATCCACACCATCTGTGGCATATAACAAAATCACAAAATTTTGTTTGAGCACTCTATCACCGTTTTGCATTTATAATGAGCATTAATTACTCTTTACTATTAGGAATTTGATACCCTGTACAAATAATTCATATGCTAGAATAATGTTTGCCGAGTCAGCTAGTATCTGATGAAGTTTATCATTACAAATATACATATAGTTTTTTTTCAACAGCCCATGCTGCTGGTGAACTATCGGTCCGTCATCATCCCCCCAGCTTAGTTTTCCAAGGCCATGACACCTTGAAAGAAAGCACATTGAAGGAAGTATACGCCGCCTCACTCGGTTTTACTACAGAACGATTTTCAAACTGGAGAGGATTTTATATGGCCGATCCTTTTGGTGTTGCTCAGGCTATAATAACTGTATACATTGATGGTGTCTCAGGTATTGGACATCAAAAAGGGCACAATTTTCCTCTTCAGACAGACATTGGTGAATCACAAATATACCTCTCCTTAGCTAGGCAAATCAAAGAACATTATCCCGAGCAAGAAACCACCTTGGTAAAAGTCGATTTGTCAAATGGTGTAGAAAATGTGAGTAATACTCAAATTAGTATGAATGGTGCACCAACTTTAATACCGTATGCAGTCCATAATTTTCGAAATTTTGCTAAGCAAATGGCTATAATTTTTTTTATTGATATTATTATACAGGAAAGCTTTTGCATAAAAGTAAATTTTTAAAATTATGCAATCGCACATATTTTGATCAATTGCGCTTGGTGTACCAGAAAAATAATCATGAAAACATCCTTAAAGAATGTTTTTAAAATACTTTATTGTGAGATTTTCACAAAACAATTTACCAAACGGCAACACACTTATCTATATAATAGCTTCTTCAAAAAGTGAACTGAAAAACTGAACCAAAAAACAAAAACATATCAGCTTAATGTACACAACACAGTGAAGTGTTGTTAAATACATTTATTTTACCTTTTTATTAAGTATTGGCCGATTTAATCACATGCTACTACAAGACATGACTAGAAAAGTAGTCTGTCGAAAATATGAGCTAGTAAGAATAACCTGCTTTCACATTAAGTTTTTAGTCACCAAAGGATTGATTTGGCTAGTATTATTTCATGAATTGATTCTATAGTAATGAACAATGTTATATTGATACTATTAATTTTGATAAAGTAAAGTAATGATTTTCACAAAAAACTGAACATTCCAAAATAAAGTGAATACATTCACGACCACAAACAAGAATTTATACATTAAGTATTTACTGTAATTATTTTTTTAGGTTCAGAAGTATGGTGTATTCTATGGCATTGAGAATGTTTCTCCTAAACATGAAAAATCTAAATATTTGAGTCTACAAATTGAAGAGGATCGTGAAATCTTGAAAGAAATTATACTACTGAATGAGATTGCTGAAAAAGTATGTATGAGGTATCTATTTAGATCATTGTGAATGGGATGTTCATAATACATTTTTGAAAATGAAATAATTGTTGTCAAGCTCTTTACTTCATTAGTATATATAAAATGGGTAACTTTCCAATAGAGGAAAGAAAAATTCATTGTATGAATGAAAACTATTTTAGGAAATTTATAGATCATCCACAGAGGGACTACACATTTTCTCAATTTTTCTTATGAATTATTTTTTTTGTTAAAATAAAAACAAAGAGAGTATGTATATTTAAACATAGTTTTTTGTTTTCATTTTAAATCTGAAAAAATAGGAGAGAAATATTTCCACTCATTAGATGTGGCATTAAAGCATTTCATTTCAGGCTTGTTTTTTGCCTTCAGCTGACTCATTTTTCAAAATTTTTTCAGTAGTTTGATTTTATTTAACAAAAGTCAACATCCGAGGAGCAATCTGGTGGAAGAACAATGATTTACGATATCACTAAGAAAAACCTCTAATTCCCGAGTAATACCCAAGTAATACCTGTAGTTCTCCAGTAATTCCCGACTCAAACTTGTAATGTATCTATTCAACTGTCATTTGAAAAGTATTTTGTAATAAATTGATGAGTGGAATTTGCAACCTCTGGCCTGTAATAAATCTGTTGGAAACATTTTTCTCCATCAGAACAAAAAAGCTGTCTTTCGAAGTGTGTTTCGCTAACCAAGTAGTCATCATCAAGAGATGACTGAAACTGTTTTCAATGGATGTTGTTATGAAGATGTTTTTGGAATGTAGTTTTTTCATTATCGAATTATTATTTCACCAAAGAATTTTTTTACAATACTGGATAAATTAAAAATAGAAAAAAAAAATTCTTCAATTTTTCAAATTAAACACCCTATGTATTATTTTACATATGGAGTTGTATTAGTATATACCTTTGGGTGAGTTATACCAGAAAATAAAAGAAATCTTGAATACAATTGTATTGACAAAGTTAATTTTCTCAGAAAAAGAATAAGAATAATTGTTTTTTCATTTATGAAAAATAATTTGATTGAGATACTGACTGAGATAATCAAGGTTTCAAAATAATCATTTTCTCATTTTTTCGAAGTTAACATCGATCCAAAAATGTAAACTTTCACGGTCGGAGATATCTGTGAGAAAGCTATTTTCTGGGTTTTTTTTGGCCTCGGTCTGCAGGTTTTTATGCTTGGCAGACCACGGCCAAGTCCATTCCATGTCTATTCCGCAGAAATAAGTGCTATGTAAGTGATCATGAAGTGAACTGATATATATAACACATTCTCTGACAACTAAATCTACACTAGTGCTCTAAGATCGGTGCCTGTGCGAAAATAGTTATTCACATTGGATTTGAATCGCTGGAGATTAAATCTATTTGGAAAAATTTTCTCACGAAGTTTACTCTAAATAAACGCAGTTCGTCAACGCGGTTGTCAAAAATATATGGACAAAAAATTTGGTACGCCTGTACAAATTTTCAGTTATAGTAATTATTAAAATAAAAATATGTATACAACCGTGAATAGTCTAAATGAAATAAAATATTTTTGTGTAAGACAGATGGTAAAGACTAGTAAATATAGTTTGCAAATATTAACGTATATATATAATAACTTGTAAAAAACATTTAAGAAACTTATATAAGATAACAAAACACATTACTGTCATTGAGTCATGTTCAATTAAAAAAATATATAAAACTCTTCACTTTTATAATATACTTTTTCTTTTATGAAAATTTCTGCCCTTTTGGAAAATTCAAATAGGTTTAGTTCCTTTCACTCGTTTGGGGTAATATTTTTTAGACAAAAACCTGAAAGAGTTGAGATTCTTGGTCAACCCAAAGTACAGAGCTGACATATCTATTATCATATTTATTTTGAATTTAAGCAATTTGTAAATATGATTATCACGGTTAATTTACAAAGTTTTCTTCAATAGTGGACAATTTTCATCAAATTTTGAATTTGTTATAACTCTTATTACCCTTTTTTGCATTACGGAAACTTTATTCATCATGTTAAGATCCACCCCATAGGACATGGGCCTGTGAAAATGAATTTCATCGTTATTAAGATACAATCTTTTAGTGATAAAATAATCCTGAGCACTTTTTAAGGTGTCTGACCTGGTGAATGCACACAAAGAAGGCTCTCATTTGAAGAAACATAAATACTTGACAAAATGCATAATTACTATCAAAGTGTATATTATATTATAGAAAGAAATGGAAAATTAATATAACAAAATGGGAAATCAGCCACGCTATCCACCGATGGAATAAAACCGGAGACAAATTCTGCTGTGAGAACAACTAGAGCACTTGGTCCTTTGCCTCATTGCCTTCATCAATGTCTACCAGTCGTGGAATAAACGTCAAGTATAGAACCTGCAGACTAGGGCCAAAAAATCCGGAAGATAGCTTCGATACATCTCCAGCCATGAAAGTTCATTCTTTGATTTAATATATTTATTCTTCCATTTATTTCAAATCGGTTAACCTTTCTAGACAATGGAAATCTGAACTCATAATTGTCAACAACTTTTGAACTAGGTTAACTCACAAATACAGGGAGATAAACAATCAAAATAATAACAAATGGTTCTTGTCCTTGATGTTAAATTTGAAAAATTTTCAAAAACCTGAAGCGCTATAAAAAATAACGATTCCGAAAACCGTGATCAATATAAGGCTTAATGATATCAAGACAAAAACTGAAGGATATGAACGGCAGTAATAAAATGAAAGACTATTATATGGTAGAAGTTAAAATAAGAACAAGCTGTAAACTCATCTTCCAAAATCTCAAGTGTATACACTTATGATATATTGAAATATGTAAAATCACAAGGGGAAAATAATTTTCATTTGTTCATATTCTTGTTTTACGTATTTCCTTGATAAAATATTGATAAAAGATTATAAGCTTTCACAGCCTCAGTCTCAATTGAAGAGAACAAAAATAAATAGGTTCATTCATTTTTAAGCAATTACAATAGTTTATATTAAGGATCTTACTTGTTGGGTTCATAACTCAACTCTAATGCTTGACTGGTTTCAACAATTGAAACTTTCTTGATGTACCATTTGGGATTTTATAATAATTCAGACGTGGACTTGACCGATAAATAAATAAAAAATAAATAAATAAAATCCGAGCTCTTATGCCGTGGAAATCCGAACTCGTAATTGTCAACAACTTTTATACTAGGTTGACTCATAAATACAGGGAGATAAACAATCAAAATAATAACAAATGGTTCCTGTCCTTGATGTTAAATTTGAAAATTGAAGTACCAAACATTTCGTCTGCTACTGCGGCGGACATCATCATCATCAGCGGTATGAGCGTTGCCTGTGAGGACGAAGGTAATTCTCGAAGTCAACACAGATACCAACGTTTAGTCCGCCGCAGTAGCAGGCGAAACGTGTGGTACTTCGGGTTCTATTTGATCGCACCCTGATAGCTTGGACTTTATTCTCTTTCTCTTCCTTTATTTGAAATCAGGATATGTTTTCAAAATTGAATCTGTATAATTAACTCACATCTCGTTATCTTTCTGTACGATGTTGTTTATATTGTTTTCTGTCACAAATAATGTCTTTGAACAAAACCTTTATTTTGTCACAATTTTTGCAACTGAGGTTTGCAACTTAGGCGACTTTGTTTTAATTGAAGCATTTGCTTATATTTCTACTGAATGCTGTATTTCATTCATATTGTTTTAAAGTAAACTTATAAATAAGTATTTGCTTCTTGTAAAAGTATTTGCTTCATGAGTGTCTATTAATACATTGTGAACCTTCTTCTTTCACTTTCCGAAGTAAAAGGTTCTAGTAGATTTAATTTGTAAGACCCATTGTTGGATACTTTAAAAAATGCATCATCAGAAATATCAGTGAATACAGAAAATTATCTCTACGGAAGACATGTGCCCGAATGAGCAATTCATATATTTTCGCATGGAACATATTACTTCGATAGTTATTAGATGGATTGTGCTTTTTGTTTTTAGGAACATATTACATTTTAGTTCTACTGTTATTTGGAAGTTCTCTTTCCTAAATACCAGTTTCATCTCAAGCATTTAGAGGTATTCTTCAGTTCTATATTTTTTAACCGTCTTTCTCAACGTTTTATAAAACTTGAGTCTATGGATTTTAGCATTAACCCTACCTTCCTTTATATTATACCGTTCTGTATGGAAGTTTCCGTTACTTAAACCAGATAGGAAGCAATATTTTCATATTTTCACCATTGCTTACTTTCAAGAAATATTCCTCTTATATTTTTATAATACTCACTTTATTCCACTTTTTCATTATATTTGACAATTAATGTTAAATATGAAGCAGTGTTACAAACCAAATTCGCTTGTTCACTTTTCAATGATCCTAAAAGAATTACATGGCTATATGGTGTTGATTGGTTTTCTGTCCGTTTCTGTTTAAAATCTGTTTTTCCGTTAACCAGTAGTCGCACCCCGTGGACAACAACTCTCAAAAGTCGAAACTTATACAAGCTAAGGACTAACGAGGTCTTACCTTTTAACGTGTGATTCCTAATCCATAACCCAGTGTTTCTTAAACTTTTCGAATTCACGGCTCCCTCATGTTTTTTAAAGGTTACCGCGGCGTTCCGAACGTAAAGACTATACTAGGTATTTAATTAATAAAAGGTAGGTGGCTGTCTGAATGGATTGTATTTTGCAATTACGGATATCATCATATTATCAGAGGATTTATATTAATATGTACCGACGTATTACCTTTACTTTCAGTTATCTATTTTTTAAAACGTTGTACCTTGAGACTAACCCGTAGCCAACGGCGCCCCAGTAAAGGTTCCACGGTGCCCCAGGGCGCCGTGGCACACACTTTGATAAACACTAACCTAACCTAACACGATTCCTATTTTTTATATTTCTTAATCTCATTACCATTGAAATATTTTGTTATGATGGTATGTTGAAAAAAAAGAAAGTTGAACATTTTTGTAAATTTGACATTGTCAATAAATAATTGTCCTGATGAAAAATTGATATTTTTTGACACGAAAGTTTGTTACGAAATTACAATGGTGTTATATATTGTAATGAAGTTGCACTGCATTTAGTTTTGGAAAAATGAGAACATGAAAGTCATAAAACTCAGCTGATTAACAGAAAAACAGATTTCAAACAGATTTATTCAACAACATACAGATAGAAACGTGAAATAGTAATTCAGTGTCTGTTCAGTTCGAATGCTTGAAAACTTGTGCCTGTTCTTCTCGTCGACCTCAGGGTTGTGCCTGGCATCCGGGAGGGAAGTGACTATACAGGGTGAACGCCTGAACATGGCCCCCACTTTGAAAGAACTGGCTTTCCAATGTCCTCTATTGGAAGTGGACATATTCTGCTGAAGGATCTCTTGACCATTCCAGTTGAAGTCTGAATGGTAGCCACGCGGTTGATACCATCCTTGCCTGGATGCACTGCCTCGATTCTTCCAAGCTTCCATAACATGGGTGGTTGGTTCTCCTCTTTTATCAACACGATAGTTCCCGTCTTTAATTGTTGAGACCCATTTGAGCTTTTGCTGAACTTCAGAAATAAACTCTTCGTTCCATATTTTCCAAAAATGCTGAGTGATTATAGCTGCATCCTTTCATATGATGAATTCAAATTCAAATTTTTTATTTGGTTCATAAAGCTACAGCTTTAGAACATGTCACAAAATACCATCAAATTAACATATGCTAAAAGTAAACTATAAAATCTTCAGAAGATACAGTGCAATAAAATAATAATACAGTACATACATACAATCGTGAAAGGCATCTTTGCTCTATGGTCCCGGGAGTGAAT
>WOGO01006099.1:0-11982 GCA_015342085.1 Leptinotarsa defecta
ATAAATAAATACAGTAGAAAAGGAGGTAAAATATATGTATAATAGAACAAAAAGACATACACAATTTCCAAAGATGTAGAAAGCAATTCTTTTACATAAACTTTTTGTTTTCTTTCACATTTAAGAAAAAATTGAAAGGGACGTTTACTTGAAGTAGTTCCAACTCTTCCAATCAGAAAATATACGAGCTATGTTAAAAAAACAAGGTGATTGTTCAAATTTCCCGGGCTACGTAGATTTGATTAGCGATACTTTCATTCTTTTATGTTGGTACATTTGTCTCGCTCATATGTTCACAGTATTTTGAGTGTTCGACTATTTTCTGCCTTCGAAAACAGTGAATCAAACAATTTTCATTAAATTTTGTGTGAAAAATGAAATCAAGTGTTCAAAAACACTCGAACTAAGACAGTGGCACACGGTGATTGTACTCTGTGACAGAAAAATGTTTACAAATGATACAAGTTTTTAAAGGAAGTTAAAGAAGATGTGAATGACGACACTCGCCCTGGATGGCGATGCAGATTTGCTTAAAAGTCCAATCGTCCCAATGGAAGAGCCCAGTGAGGCCAAGACCAAAAAAAAACACGCTAAGTTCGATCAAATGTCAAGATATTGCTTATTGTATGTTTCGTTATCGTGGGGTAGTTCATTAGGATTTCTTGTCACTTGGTCGTACAGTCAATGAAGAGTATTGAATCCCTTTCCATTCGTCACTGCTTGTTTGTAATTTTTTGGTCAAACAGAACACCGTAATCATGCCCCAGCCATCGTATTCCCCATATTTGCCGCCCTGCGACTTTTTTCTATCTCCAAGATTGAAGAGAGCCATGAATGGAAGGTGTTTTGTGACGATTGAGGGGATAAAAATCGAATCGCAGAGAGAGATCGAGGACATACCAAAAACTAATGCATATCAGAACTGTTATGCATCAGTTTTCGAAGCCCGTGGGTGGGGCTACCTATCCGGCGGTCAGGGGAACAACCAGGGGACTGGAGGTCCTGTCCGGGAAGCCGATGTGGTCTAACGGCGGGGTCGCCGGACTCTTGGTCAGTGGCAGAAATAAGTAGGGTGAGGAGACTCAAAACCCCCCGAACGCCTTTGCAAATCATGTCACCGTGGACCAGCCTACACATGCTGAGGTGTGAGGATTCGTGCCGACAGCTGAATGGCCGCAGGGTGATATGCGGCACGAACAATCCCCCCTTGCGGAACTGGGCGGAACCTCATTGTAATCATCCTACCTCTGGTAATGCGGGGCTCTGCCAGAGGTTACCAACTCTTCCCTTGCTACTCGTGGGAACACACATGAATGAAACAACACAAAAACAGAAATAACAAACACAAAAACCAATCTCGAGGCTGATGTGCTTACCCCAATATAAGGCTGTGGCTGGGGATGAACAGAAATGTCCACCACAATACACCGCTTGGAATGAGGCTGAACATGGCAGATCACCTCCAACAGCAAGGGCACTTCCTGTGGCGAGCGCCAAGAGCTCCGCCTTGAATAAAGCCAAGGAACCAGCTGCCGCTGGAGGAAAGCTCCCTCACGTGTACACCTCCACGAAAGGAACCTCAAGAAGGTTTCAAGAAGCCGCGCAACGACAGTAATGTCGCTGCACCTTCCAAAACCTTCGCGGAGGCCACCGTGAGATACCTCAAGGTTGCCAAAGAAAGTGTGCGTTCGGTGAGTCTTAGCCTACACCCTCCAATATGAAGGAGATGTACTCTAGTGATCTGTCCACCTTCCTGGAAAGGACAGGATGGACGATGATATAGAAGGACAACTCCTCGGGAGTATGTACAATGGCCTAAGTGCTGTGAATCTACACCCACCCTTCCTACTCAACAGATACCAGAGAGAACTGTTTTCAAGGATTGAAAGAACGCTGGCATCTAAGGAAGACTACTTTGAAGGGGACAAAATATAAATTGATCCATCTAATTTTCTCAACAGACTCCGTTCATTCCACGTTCATTACTTCTCATATAAACTGTCTGCCTATCGTCATCTACGATAGATACCAATTTTTCAGGTTTTCCAAAATGGAATCCTAGAGAAGATATGAATGAATAATACTGGAGTTTTCCCAAACACCAAACCATTATTTCAACAGTTCAAGACGTGTTTCGATCACCAAGTGATCATCTCCAAGAGGAAGATCTTCCTCTTGAAGATCTTCCATTCGATAAATATCACTTATTTTGGAGAGGTTCAATTCAAAGTATCTTGTATCAAATACTAGCCTTGTCCAGGGTTCTTTCTTCAAGATTTGTATTTCCATATCAAAATAATAAAATAAAAAATATATTATCACGATCATTTTATTCATTACATTTCATAAGAAGTTGTACCATCTTTGAGTAAGCGATATCCCAAACAAAGTCCTACGATGCCAGCGGTTATCTGAAAAAGAAAACACATGTCGTCATGAGCAAAAAATTTTAGGTAGAGACATCTGACATCTGACATATATCCGATCCAGCCGTTTTTCACAGTGAAATCTTTTTTTTTTTAATGATTTATAGATAAAATCTTTGAATACGACAATTCAGGTTAATCAGTTCATTTTCCATATTGTGAAAGGTTAAAAACCCACTAAACATCAAGGATCATGAAATCATCTAAACAAACTGGCCTACTCATTCAATTTCATTTTCTTTGAAGCAAGTGGAACTATTGTTTAGTTAGTTGAGGCGGTATTGACCATGATATCGATAGAAGTTGTGATAAAAACTTGGATTGGATGAGGAGTTACAAAACCAGTAGAATATATGCCTGATTTATACAGGCCAGACATGTAGAAATTTCAACATTGGTTTGGTCAGGTTGGGTTCGAAATAAGTGGGTCTACTCGATCCTCCACAGCAACCCGCAAGGGTGTATTGTGACTCACATCTATTCACACTCGACCAAATAAACCCAGCTTCTTAACGAAGCCGATTAGTTTGTATGGTGAGTGGTCTTTCAAATTTGGCTCTGCCGAACTCTAAAAACCTGATTCTGTCCCCACAGGCCCAAAGTATGTACTCTGATGTTTCTTAATTTTCCAAACAGAGGCGACATATGATAATTCAAATGACAGTGACCTGTAAGAAGGCCTGTTAGACATCGTAGTTCATTTCTACTATAGTCCAATAACTGTTTGGTACTCGTGTCAAGCTTCGAAGGGTGAATAAACCTTGGAGTGAGCCAATCCTGGAAGATTCTGCCAGAATTTCATTAATCTGCCATCCAGGGGTCTAGATGGCAGGAAGATTAATGTTTGGCAAAGCCTGAAGCAATGCCAATGACAGGTTCTGTTCCGATGAAGCTGCTTGCAGCACCCTCCTTTGCAAGGGAGTCGAAAGTCTCATTCTTCCAGGCCAGTATGGCCAAGAATCCAGATCATTAACAATCTGTTATTGAGGAGAGTCGTTTTTGGCAATTTGCTACCAATTTAGACGTTACTTGGTAGGAGCCGCTTAATTGTCCGAGAATATTTTTATTGACTGGTGTATGAGGTTAGATCCTTCTATCCGCACACAATTCAATAGCATAAATTTCCGCTTGAAATACTGTCGCATAGGTTCCTAGGCAAGTTGATATCTCTTGCCTGGGTCTGCAACTGAAACCACCTGCACCAGAACCGGAAGGTGTTTTTCATTCATCTGTGAACCAACAACTATCTGGTCTCAATATTTCCTTCTCCCGAAGGATCCAGTCCTCTCTACTCAGAAACAGTACTTTATAAGACAGTTTCTCCTCCTGGTGAAGGGGATTATCACAGTTTTGCTGGAGTTAACAGACATCTGCTTCCTCAGGCACCAACTGTGACCAACGTCCATCTTGCTTTGGAGGATATAACAAGCTATCCTTCTCGACGAGGACCTTGCCAATATGAGATGGTCATCTGCATTAGCTTGCAGATCTACTTCTGTTCTGTCGAGGTCATCAAGCAGACTATCCCTCAGAAGAGACTACAGAAGGGGGATAGTAACCCACCTTGAGACCAGCCTCTGGCAACCCTGAACCTGATGGTCTCGCCTTGAAGAGTCATAGTTGCAGTTCTGTTTACCAGCTTAGCATAGTTCCAGCCAGTTATGGTCGATTCTATACCTTTTCGAACCAGAGATGATCCTATAGATTTAGGTATTGCATTGTAAAATGCTCCTTCAATATCGAGACAATTTTAGACAAAAAAAAACGTATTATCTTTCTCAGGACCGAGAATTTTCAGCACATCTGTAAGTTTAGGACCAATGGTATTTGGAACAACCCACAAGTAGACAAAAGTTATTTTTTGTAGCCTGAATTCAAGCTGAAAAGAGGCGAACAATTGAAATTTGTACAAAATTCTCTATCAGTATATACCACGAGACAAAAGAATAGATATTAATTGAGACATGGAGCTACAGAAACACATGACTTTGAAACGGACAAAACTTTTCAAACACCCTGATATTCACTCACCTCAATAGCTCCAGATGATACTGACAACAAACCAACAATATTATTTTGAAAAATTATGAAATCCATCAGTTTAGGCGTGCATCCAACCTGATGAAGGCTGGTAGAGCTCAAGCTACACTGCGAATTATCAATCTCACAGCAAGACTGCGGCAAATAATCATAGAGATTAAAAACCGTATCATTTGGAAAAGTTCTACCACAACATTGCATCTGAAAATAAAATATAACGAGAACTTCAATAATATTTTTCTCTATACCAAGTGTGATATCTTACCAGTGAATGGATATTGTCTAAAGTTGTAGAGTTTGCAGTTCGGTGTTTCTCCAAATGTTTAGTGATTTCAAACCTCAAACTGGCTTTTTCTTCATTTGATATTAATATGGGATAAACTGACACAATTCCCACAACAATTTGTAGAAGAGCCAACACCAGTAGTATGATGGAATACTGAAAAAATTTAGGCTTATTACCATTCAGTTTATTGAAAAACTCCGATAAAAATAAACTGTGAAATATTGGACGAATCTTTATGAAACATGTAATAAGCATGCACAAATATTTGCAGCAATTTTTTTCAAATAATCTAAAGGAACAATTTGTTGAGGCCAGTCTCAACTCCCTGCACTGTAGGTTAATGGACTGATACCTATCAGAAATCAACTACTCTCCTGGCTAATACCACGAACGGCGTTGGATTATATCCGACGGGTGTCAGTGAAGGATTCTTCACTGAAGTTTTTCTTGCAAATGCTGTTGGCAATACAACTGCCGCAATAGATTTTCAATTATTGGAACACACTTGCAGACCGGATCCCTTTACTCTTTTTTCTGACTTACTAGTTTCACTCGCACTTACCAAATGGACGCAACATGTGATCTCTTTGGTTATCCCGCAGCATCCCAATATAATTAGTGAAAAGAGAAGAATTCCTGATGAAACTAGTAATAAAGGTGGTACTGACACGTAAGAATATCCCAATCTTATATCTGATGTCTCGGTGAGTTGCATAATCACCAAAGAGAAAGCTCCCAGTAGTATTTCTGAGATGGCTAAAAACTGGAAATAATCAAATAGTCAATATAATTGAAACACATCTGGGTAATTTTTTTAAATCATTTAAAATTCAACAAAATATGATTTCAAGTTTAAACCGTAGATATCGCCATCAACGGGACAAAAGATATTGAAGTCGGACAAAATGCATGTACTTTTTGATAACAGTACACCCGTCCTGGATAATATCTCGACATATATTGAATTACATGATACAGACAATTATGTGGTCAAATGAAGTGCTCAACATCCATTATACTGTGGATGCCAAACTGTCATTTTTTCAACAATTTTCAACTTTAAAGACTTTGAAGATTTCAGAAACGAAACAAAGATAATTTTGAATATGTTACTCTTTTTTAAATTTTCAATTATGTAGGTTACATTCATGATAGAAAAAGTTACTGGCACGTTAGATACATTTTTTTTTCTTTTATCAAAACTGGCGACATTTTAGAGCAAGTGAAAACTCCTGGAAATTGATAGGTAAACTAGAATTTCCTTCGATATCTCTAGATCTCCAGAAGAGTAAACTCTTCTTGAAGATGATCACTTGGTGATCGAAACACGTGTCACAGTGTTAAAATGACGGTTTGGTGTTGGGATAAAACTGCAGTAATATTTGTTTACAATTTATTCAGTAAAAATGAAATCAAAAGACTTCAAAATGAGCATTTTTTTGTGCTTTAATTTTTGTTTGCATTTATTAAAATGAGGAAACGTCTATTCGATTCAAAAATATTTAAAAAATAATAAAGACCAAAGACATCAATTAAAATCTTTGACATCAAAAATTTTGTTGAGTTGTAGTAAAATTGGATTTGCAAAATTTTTGCTTTGGATAAGATTGTTCCCAATAATATTTACGAAGCAATCACTAATTTTTTCAACTTGACTGAGCTTGAAAAGTAAGTTCATAGGGATAAATCTCCTCTATACAATTCTGATCACAAAGATCTCTTTAATCAAAACAAAAATACTCACCAGAAAAAGTCCTACACAAAAATAGCTGAACTGCTTGATGCATTTTCCTCTGCAACACATATTCACTCGTTTCTGAGAACAGACACAGATTTATCACGAACCTCTTGAATGTTGTTGAACAAAAGGAAATCGGTGGAAATAGATACTGAACATTGTTCACAAGCAGGAAATGGTAAACGACAAAATACTTTGATAATGATGCAATCATAATATTTCGTCATATAAAATTCCAATGAGCTGATAAAGGATGAATAAGGGAGGAATGGGGAGTTTTGGTATTTTTTGCACATTAAATTTTCTGTGATATGAGATTTATCACACTTTATATTTATTGGAATAGTAGAGTCACACCTACAGAATGACGTGAGGTTGCTTTGGAAAATTATTGCTTCCAACGATGAGTTGATAATTCCTTCAATAATATAAGAAAGTTGAAAATATTGAAATTGTAGAGCTACACCTGGTGAATGATCTGAGGTTGCTTTGAGAAAGGATCGTTTTCAACGGTGAGTTGATTACTTTCTTCAGCAATATAAAAAATTTGAATACATACCGTGTTTTAGGAGATACTGACACATGGAGGATTGAAGGCCTGATGAAAATCAAGCTAATATACCCGGAAATGTTAGACACCGGCCGTGAAAGACTATGATATCATTGGTAAACTTTTTTGGTTGGAATTCATATTGCTTACCATTCATCACAACATGCCATATTGAGAAATCAGTCATACGATTTTTTTCTATTAGTTTAGATATATGGATTGAATGAATGATATTGAAAATTCTTCATCACTGCCACCTTTTGATCGAGGTTTTGAGGAAGTTGGTAAAATAGCCAACTTCAAAGGATTCATTTAATAATGTTGCTACTAAAAGAGTCAAAGTAACTTTAGGAAGATTGTCAAATATTTTTATCATTATTTTTCTTTTGTTTTTTCTTCGATGGTTCCTATTGTCTTTTTCAATTATCTGACATCTGTTGGATACAAAGTAAATTTATTTTCGACAAACATATTCCTTCAGTATATGAGGGGCTCACAAGGAGTTGGAAAAACCCTAGTCAGTTTTTCAGCTATTGTACAGTGAAATCGGTTGGTATCATCTCCAGATATTGGAGTTTTCACCTGACAATTATTTTCTTTACTTCTTCCGCATTTTCGAGTAACCAGGCTCCTTCAGTATCAAATTTGTTATTATTCTGAGCAATTATCTCATATAAAAGTTGTTTTTAGCATATTCAAGTTGAAATGAATGAAATGAAATGTATTTCCAATTTGGCAATATATTTACAAACACCATTTTAACGGAATCTTGCAATTTCATGATCCCAGTGATACTAATATTCCAATTCTTACATGTTCAGCGTCTGGTAGAAGTTATCCGCATCGACAACCCAGGTCAAAATGAGAAGTCTACAACAAGAGGATTGAATGATCTTAATTTTTTGACCAAACGAAAAAGTGGCCCGAAGAGGTCGACCTACAGTAATACAGGACGAGGAATTGAGGATCCTAGTGGAGACTGACCCATCAGTGGATTCTCTACGACAACAGCAGATGTTCAGAGCAGTATGGACAGCGATGAGCGCAAAATCTGCCAAAAAAGACCATGGTTACTGTATGGCGGCCAGTGACTGGTTTAATTCACTGTAAGGTTCTGTAATCAGGCCAAATCATCACAGCAGAGTCGTATTGTGAGGAAATCGACGAAATGTACCAAAAATTGCTGCAGCAACAGCAGCCGCCACTGGTCAATCGAAGAGCTCAGATCCTGCTCCAGGACAACGTCCGACTGCACGTTTAACAAATCATTAATTGAGCGTCGTAGGTCCGCCTCAGCCAACATACCCTCCAGATCTGTTGCCAACTGATAACCATATTTTCAAGCACTTCGATAACTTTTTCACCGGTAGAACTTTCGCCAATAGGTATCAACACAAGCAACACATGGAATCGAAGTTAAGAAGAGCTACACTAACTCTTGTGCTAGAAATTCTGCACTATGATACGGATGAAAATGGATATATAAAAGATAACAAGAACCTCTTGAAGTTTAACTCAATCACTGAATGATTTTTGACGGATTGATTGGACCTCTTCACATGACCATGGCATCAAAATGGACAAAACTTGTGAAAGAACTTGATACAAATTATTATGAGAAAACCACATATTCATATTTGACAACATTTTATTACTCATTTCATCAATAAGGGCATCATCAGCGGATATTGATGTACTGTCTCAAGGTCTCAAGGTCATTGATATACAGACCAAACAGCACCGGACCTAACATAGAACCCTGAAGTACACCCAAGCTATTTGTACACATTCTCTAGTTTTTACACGTTAGGTATCAGTAAGATTTCTTAGTTCTTCTGTTGATTATGACATTTCAGTGATGAATTGAATATTTATATTTCTGAAGAATGCTTTTGATTCAAGCAGCGCCTTTTTCGGGGTGAATTGAAAAACTCAAAATAGGTCTTTCTAAAAACAATTCAGTCATCTAGTAATTGATTATATTACTAGATATTATATAGTATCTTGGTACGAACAAACTAAAATAATAATATACATTCATTCATCGAAATATAAATCTAAATCCTATGAGGGTTTACGTCGATATAATTATTCAACACGTCATAAAAAACTCTGGATAAACACAATATAAAGAAGCAACAATATTCAACAATACATATTTGATATCTTAAAATATGTAACAGTAACTCTAAAGCCATAAATATAGAGCAATATTTTCAACTTTAAATGAGGTATCCTTAGCAAATCCTTTGTGAATCTATCCAGAACTTATTCACTACATCGATACAGAATATTTTCCCATTCTCCAAGTACCAAATTTCCTTCAAATTTTCCTGATATTCTGAACATGTGAATTGAACTGAATATTCAAGTCCTCTTGAGTAAGACTATATATATGCCACTGCAATTGACATGAACTGTCAACAATCGTTTCAATAATGACTAAAATATCACAGAGTATTCAAACTTCAAGAATAGGTACAGTATGATCAATTATAAATCGTAGATTGAATCATTTTATCATATAGACGAACTATATTTGTGGCTGTAGTAAAAATTATTGTTTCTCTTGGTCTGGAATTTCAACTTTATCAATTCGTTTTCGTTTTGTTTATCTCCAGACTGCTACACTCTGATGTCTCCACACACAACAAGACAGACAGATGGCAAAAATGGCTCCAAGTAACTGCAACAAAAAAATCAATTGTGAAATTCAAATCTGTTCAAATTGAAAAAGTAAACTATAAATTTATGGATGTAGCCGTTATTACGTGTTAGGAGATCATAATGAAAAGAGAAATGAAAATTTCTTTGTTTTTTACCACTTTTATTTGTAACTAACGTTACTGTAGTTTCGTCCTATATGGACATCCTCAAACTTATACAATAAACTGACAATAATTCATTACATTCGCCAATATATACCATTCAGGTACTTGATTGAGTACCTGAATTTACAGTTCACAATGCGGATGTGTCAATTTAAAAACCGGAGAGTAAATTAAATCGATTGGACCATTTAGCAAGTTGCACCTGCAATGTTTATGCTTGTGAATTTCCAAGGATTTTAAATAATTGAGTTTGCAACCCTTCCTGGCATAGTACAGAATTTTCATATCGTTTAGATTCGGAAACTTTTGGTTGCATGCCACGAAATGGTTTGAAAATGTCGAATCATTTTTTCCTAGTCTAAAGGACCTTTAATGTTCAGCATACCGTTTTTGGAGAAATTTCTGCCACATTGTCCCACATAAACACTATTACACTCCGCACACTCAAGCTTATAAACTCTAGATTTTCCTGGATAGTATCTGAAATGGGTAACGCTAACATATTTTGGAAAAGAACAGAAATAATCGCAGGTATCTTCAGAAAAAACAATGTGGAAGTAGCATCCAGACCACATGCGAGGTAATCTCATTTTTGATTTTACTGAATTCCAGAATAACATTCTGCTTCGTAAAATGTTTTATTTTACCAATTAGGCTGACGAAAGTTGTCTCCAATCACTATTATATCAGGATGTCCGGTTGAGAGTTACGTTCCTATTGTCCATTCTCTCTTTCCTCCAACGACATCACTACATCCATTCTAGTCGTTGATGAGCTGGCTTTCGGGGTTGAGGCTAAGCTGTTTTGGTTAGCCACAAAGAGGCCAGTTTCGCAATATTTCTCACAATAAATACAATACCTGCCTGTCTCCTATTCCACAAGTCTGCTTATGTCGCAGCAGCGCATGCTGCGATCCACTTTTTTGTCCATACTTCTTACACTGGTGTTGATCCAGTGTTGCCTGAAGGGAATTCTGTTGGACGACTTGAAACACAGCCACAGTTTTTTGGTTGGTTGATCCCCCTCTTAGCGTTTCCGAGCCGGAATCCGGTGTTTTTCGACACCCGGAGCTGCAGGGGAGCTCACCCCCAGTGTTTACCCGGCTGACTCTCATTTTCTCAGGCCCAAGAAATTAAAAACTCTTACGGTTGAACAAGTCCAGAGGTTTATAAATGAGGCGCCAGATGAAAAATATTTGATGATAAAAGTTACTGCTATTTTCGGAATATATGGAACCTACCGACGTGAAGAGCTATGCCATTCATTAATAGAAGACATTTATTCAATGGATAAATCATTTATTGGTCAAATTCCAGACATAAAAACGAGAATAGGTGGTTCTGTTTGCATTGTTGAACAAAACATTGACTATTTTCATAATTACGTTGCATTACGCACTTCTTTTATAGATCATCAACGTGTTTTTCTGAAATACTCAAATTGTATGCAGTTCCAACCCAGTTAGTATAAAAACGTTTGGAAAAATGTCCTCTACCGTTGCTGAGTTTCTGAACCTCCCTGAACCAAATAATTATACAGGTCGCTGTTCCAGAAGGTCTTCTGCTTCTTTGCTAGCAGAATCAGGAGTAAATATAACGGAGATTGAGAAGCACGGAGGATGGAAGTCTACAACCGTAGCTGAGGGTTACATCAATCAATCTATTTCTTATAAAAAAGCTATTGCTGGAAGAATCATCCCAACAGCTAGTTCCTGCGTTACAGCATTATCCTTTCCATTTCAAGAATTAAATGTTAATGCCCATTAAATTGTTAACTCAGCTAGTTCAAATATATTACAAGGCTCTACAACATTACAAGGTATCAATATCAGCAGATTTTCTAACTGTACTTTCCTTAAATGTTCTTGAATAATGATAATAATAATAATAATAATGCATCCCAAATCGTCCGTTCCACGGTTGTACTTTTCCCGACAACAGGGAGGTCGTGGACTTTTGAGTTTGGAGTGTCTACATTACAGAATGGTACTGGATACAGTCGTCAGGAGTTCGGACCCGCTTCTCTTCATGGTCCGTGACCATGAGAGAGCAGGAATTGGAGCATTTCTCCTTAGGGCAGCTGCTCGAGCAGCTGATGAACTCGGTATAGTT
>WOGO01006100.1:0-11979 GCA_015342085.1 Leptinotarsa defecta
GAACGAAAGTACGAATAAGAAGAGCGTTTCGTTTCATATCGCAAAATATGTTATTCAGAGTTCAGCACTCTCTTCAAGAAAAAGTTCACCTATGCATCGAGAATAATGGACACCGTTTTGAGCATTTATTAAAATAATAAACTATTTAAGATTTATAATTTTTCGATAAAATGACTTCAGAAATGATTTTTCGCTTTTCATTACAATACAGGGTGTTCCATTTTTAAGATGAAAAAATTACTCATAGGTAAAATATATAAACTCCTTTTGTGTAAAAAGCAGAAGAGATAGGTATAGGGAATCCTAATATAGTTTTGAAGGGAATCTATTTCTGCGTCAAATTACGCCACTAAATACGGGGTGTTCTATTCAAGTTATTTAATTAAATGTGTGACCAATTTTTGAGGCAATTTTTTTCGCCATAAACCATAAACGGTCAGTTTTAAGTATGAGAAATATAATAGTAACTCACCTTCATTTTGTCTATAGTATCTAAAAATATAAAAAAATATAGAGTGTCCATAAGAAAAAATATAACTTTGGTATGTAACTTTTTTGGGAGTCACCCTATATATTTCAAAATAATTTTGGATTATGCTCCTCATTTCTAACTCTCTTCATTTCTCGGAGGAATACCGAGGCGAATGTGGTGGGCCACCCTGTATAGTCAATCGATTCCTGTTTGCTAGTTGAGTTCTTCTTGATAATCACAGACCAGTCTCGATATCACTTTTGTGTTCATAAATGCACCAAGTGCAGCCTAGCTTTCTGCGAAAATATTAGTCTGCTCATTTCGTTGTGGCCACAAATTATTGTTAATAGCATAGTGAAATACTGATGTGTATTTATTAAGGGTTACTAAAATGTAAATTTCTCTCCACACAGTAAATTCCAGTTCCCGTCTCATGTTCGGCTTCTGACTCATCTGTAAACCAGATGTTTCCGTTGAGAATATTCTCGGGATGACTATCCATTCCCCTCTTTTTGCAGTTTATGACTTTAACCGCGAAATATCCGAGAACATGTTTGAGGTATGTTTCTCCACATACTTTGAAATTTCTGTTTTGCTCGATTTATAACTTGGTGAATTTACTAGTCTGAATTGGCCCACTTACGCCTCTTCATTTATTACAAGATATAAAGTAGGACGATTCAAGAGAGTCGCTAATGCAGCTGTTGGTGTAGTTTTCTTTGCTCCTGTTATTCTCAAACAAGTTTGCTTAATCTGTTGATAGCAGTCATTTGTTTAATCTTTGGTCACCAGCAGTGAAGAATTCATGTCCAAACGACACAAGCTATAGCATAGGATCCCCACTTTCTTGTAGGCCGACTTTACCTTAGCAGAGACTTATTAAAGAATTTTGGAGAGCAACCTTCACTCGGGATTCTCGACCCTACTTATCCTTGGCTATCTTTTGGAGACAGAAGAACTTATTATACTTGCGAAATCATATGCAAACTGGTAAACAATTTCGTCAACTCACCAAGACTACTATCTCAACTAGAGTTTCTTGTGCCAAGAATCAGTGGTAGAACTGAACAATGCTTTTACCTACCAACACTGAGAACCGATATGGTATCCAAATCTCTCTTATTTGCAATGTGCTATAAATTTAATCAAGTGTGACAGAAAGTAGACTTTTATTCAACATTATTAAATATATTCAAAAAAGAGATGAATTTTTTTTCATGAAGGTATTATTGTTACGATATATGTATATTTTCTATACACTTGAACTTTTCTTTAATTTTCCATGAATGTATTACTATTACAAAATGTATACATTTCCTATCTTTTAGACTTTCATCCTAAAATTGTATACTGTGTCCTGTAATAGGGTTTAGTGCCTGTTTGAACAATAAAAGTTTTTTTATAATGTAATGTTAAGAATGTAATTTGACTGACTTGTAATTTGCAGGCATGGTTTCAGAGGAGGTAACAGCACCAAACTCACGACAATGGTGGAATTCCCAGTGAATGGTTTCGACATGTCACCTCATCTAGCCAATAAACGTGCTGCTACATTGAATCGTAATAACACCATCACCGAATCTAACCATATAACGAACAGTAGCTGGTCGCCTTGGAAGAGGTCTCCTAGGAAACATTCGACATCAGCCGATAACATGTACGATTTGTATGCAGTTTGCTACCATCACGGTTGCGACTTAGAAACTGGCCATTACACAGCAGCTTGCAAGAATCCCTACGATAATCAGTGGTATCTTTATGATGATTCCAAAGTTGTTAATATCAGTAGAGAAGTAAATGATATCAGCTCGTTGCTAGTCAACAACAGTGCCTACATATTATTCTACCAGAAAAGAAATGGTGTATATGTGAGCGCGAGTTCAAATTGCAGCAGTGCGGCAAGTACGAGTTCAGTAGGTTCTGGGCAGGATCATTGGGTTTCGCGGATGCCGCGGTTCATTCCTCCTAAAACCGTAATCAAATCAGCGGAAACCAAAACGTTACCTCAGAAGGAAGATATTTTTGAGGAGAGACAGAACCATGCAGAATCAAAAATTGAAGACATTGCCAAAAATGAAGAAAACGTGGCTCTGAGAAATTCCCAAAATACCTTACATAGTAGTAGTAATAGTTTGAGAAGGTCGTTAGACACACAAAAGTTGAATATGGAAAATGAGAAATGCCCACGAAACCAGTCGAATTTGAGTTTGCCAAATAGTTGTACTCCGACCGAACCTAAAAAGACTCTTTATACAACGAGTATATACATAAATTCACCTAGCGAAGTAGAGACGACTAATACTGAAAAATCCCCGGTTTTGAGTTCTCATAGGGTGGAAGGAGTGATAGAAGACAATGTGAGTGTTACGTTAAGAAAGGTTGATAAGTTTGGGAAAGTGGATATTTTGTATACCACCACTGCAGCTGTTCATAGACATTCGGAGGTTACTCCAACAAAAACGACTGAGACGTCTATGAAGAGACATTCAATTCTTGTAAGTACTTTTTAGACATTTGTTAGAATTTATTTTATTTCAACATGTAACCACTAGTAATGCATTACGGATATTTCATGATATGGAGACTTACGACCGCTGGATAAAAAATTTCACATGCTGATATTATAATCCATTTGAGGTAACAAATCATTATACCCATCTCATCAATAAATGAAGCAATAAAGTACATGCTTTCACATAGGTCATTTCCATCTGTAAGTAAAAATCGAAGGCAAAACAATCAATGTTTGCTTTTATTCGGCAAGAACTCTAATTTGGATCATAGCTTACACTTATAGAATACACATAGAAGGGACAGTGAGAATTTTGTTCTATTTGAAAATAGGTTGGGTAAATCTCAAAAATTGAAATTGAAAATCAGCCTTAGTATTCGCTAAAAGTAGTACGTTAAAGATCACACAAATTTTTTTTTCTGGAAACAAAAACTCTTAGGAATTCTTTTGCTCAACCCCACAACATGATATTGAGGTTAATATCATAGTATTTCAGAGCATAATTGATGCTCAACAACTCATCTGTAATTAAGGTTGACTTCATTTGTTTGATAGCAAAATAGGCTACATTTAGATTTGAACAGACGTTTTCAATATGTCTGTTCTAATTTAAACTCTCATCTAAATGGGTTAATAAAAATTATATCTGAAGAGAGTTGTATATTCCCAATAATAAAAGACTTATCAAATGAAATTTTGTTGCAAAAAATTTGACAATTACCAAAATTGATGTCTTTAAAATTAACCTGATGCCAAGAAGAGAATTCATTTATAAAGCTCAGATCAGACCTTCTTTGGAGTATTGTTCTCATGAATGGAGCTCTGTACCCAAACATACCCTGAAGTTGCTGGATTCCATCCAGGAAAGAGCCATCCGCCTGACTTGAGACGCAAACATCACATGCAACCTTGATAGCCTGGAACATCGAAGAAAGGTTGGAGATTTGTCTCTCTACTATAGATACTTTCACAGGAAGTGTTCAAGTGACTTGGCACATTTGATTCCACCAAGAGCAGTACATATCAGAAATCCGTGACGGACTGTGGCTGCTCATCGATTTGAGGTTCAACTCAGTACACCTCGAACTTCACTATTTAAGAACGATTTTATCTGGATAACTGCGTTCATGTGGAATAAACGTTTTTCCAAATGGATTTGATCTCCAGCGATTCAAATCTAAGTAAAGTCCTATCTCTATTGGAGATAAACTGAGTAGGTTGGTTCACAGTCGCTTTCACTTCTAGTGCCCATGTTTTTAGTTTTCGTCAGAAACTGTATATTTCGAAACAAACTATCTATTCAATTGTTAATTTTCATGTTGAGAACATACTTTGAACATTGGGCAAATTCCAAGGCTTACTTGCAATTTGAAATAATTAAAACACTAGTGTAGGAATATAACATTTTTTTAAGATTCTCTTATTTGTTTCAGATGTCACCACAGCCAACAAGGAAACTTCTTTCTCCTCAGCTATCTGTAAAGAACATTTCAGTTTGAAGTAATGTTAAGATCAAAACATGTATTTAATGTAAATAATTCTATTTAAGCACTCAAAACATTTATTGAGGATGTTAGTTTCATCACTGAATGGCCTTGTATCAAAATAATATTCCTATAATTTTTCATTTTATAATTTATGATTTTGGATTTTTAAATTATTATAAATTTGTTTTTAATATTTTGTTGATTACTGTTTTTGTTTTTCAGATATTTTATTTTGAAGTAAGGTTTTTTTCTTTGTAAACAGTATATATATATAGTATTTAAATTAATTGTTTGTTAGCATATTAAACAATTTATTGTTAACGAATTGAGTGAATTGTATAAGGTGATATTATTGATATAAAGGAGTAATAGGTGGAATTTCAATTTTTTGCTTTTGTCTAATATATTGTTGATTGAGGTGGAATACACGTTTGTTGTTTCACTGACTTTCTATCGAGTTTTCATTAATTTTTCGTGTGACCAATTGAATTTTTTCAATTTATGGGATATTAAATAATCAAAAATTTATTAAAATTGTCTTTTTTACAGTAAATATAACAATGCAGCCTGAATTTTATTTACAATTTACTGTTATGACAAATCTGGTGGGACAACATTCCATTTCTCAACTTCAATATCTTAAATAGAACAAAAACAATAACTTAGGTCTAGTTCATCTAAAAAGCATTATATTTGGTATACGTTTCTTACCTCTTTAAAAATATATTATTGGACTTATTAATCATTGCTAATTGTTTTACTCTTTTTCAGTATTTGAAAACATTTGAATGCTACACTTTTCTGAATGTAATGTCTTTATTAGATTATCTATCTCCTTCTAATTATGTAGCTGAAAATTATTGTAAAATGTGCCTTAAAGAAGTTTTGTTTATACCAGGTAAATAAACAAATTGATAAATAATGGATTTTATTTGGCCAGCCACAAAACGGTTTTATTCAATTATGGATACAAGTCGGTTCAGTAAGTTCTATTAAGTTGTTTCAAAAGTTTGGTATGTATTTATGAGTCTACTTTAAACTGTAATATCTCAGTGAAAACTGGGATATTGCAATTTAAAGTACAATTTGATCAAATAAGCGTCATATGAATCAGTGCACAAGTCGATTGATTCCGTCAGCATAAAAATTGGATGTTTGGGATTCGATGAAGTCAGGCCGTTTCTGCCCGGTCCCGATTGGCGAAGGTTACACCGGTGAGAAAGTTGTCTAAATGGTAGTCACTTAGCGAGAGTATGGTGGATGAGACAAAACTTCAACACTCAATTCGTTAAATTTTTGGACGGTGATTTGTGAAACGTGCGCACGGCCTTGGTCGTGCAGCAGGATCGGACCTCTTCTATTAACCAGTGCCGGCTGGTGCTGACACAATTTTCGGTACATTTCGTCGATTTCCTCACAATAGGACTCCGCTGGTTTGCAGAGGGTTATCGCACCAGTCACTGACCACGTATAGTAACAGTTTGGTGGGTTTTCGCCTTTGGGAAGTGCCTTGGTGGCTCATTGGTGTTCAACTACTGTCCTGAACGTTTCCTGTTGTCGTAGAGTATCCATTTTTCAATTCCGATTCAAAGGATCGTTATGGTTGCGCAAAAGCAAAAAATAAAACAGACCTCTAAACGTGACAATTTCTGTTGATCGTTCAAATCGTGAGGCACCCACTTTCCAAGCGTTTTGACCTTTCCAGTACGTTTCATAACATCAAAACCCGTATGGCAGCTCACGCCCAATAATGAGCTGCATCACCGTTTGTGATGGGTCAGTCTCCACCAGGGTCCTCAAATCCTCGTCCTGGATTACTCTAGTTTGACCACTTCGGGGCTAATCTTCGAGGCTAAAATCTCCGGAATGAAATTTCGAAAACCAACGTCGAACAGTGTGTTTCCAAATGACTGGTTAATTTTTTGGGCTGTTTTAGCAGAGCTTTGATTCAATTTAAATTCGTAGAGAAAAAATTGACAAAAAAGCTGAAAAGAAACAAAAAATTAATAAAATTTTGAATAAAATGAACAGGATTAGGATTAGTGTATAGAGTACTGAATTCTCTATCGCTCAGTTTATTCTACGACACAGTAGAATAAATATTTATTGAGATATGGAGCTACAAAAATACATGACATTAAAACGGACAAAGCTGTTGAAGCAACCTAATACATGATGAAACCATTGTCATTGTGAATGCGAGTTCAGTTGCTGCATTAGAGTGGTAGGCCTACTACAAAGAATAGTACTATAAGATAAGACCTCATATTGGCTTGCATAAATTTGGACTTTCGAGTGTTATTGTTCTTATGGGGATGACAAACTAATAAATGGATAACCCAATTTTTGAGTATTTAGAATTGGGTTTGGCAGAGTGAAATAAAAGGAATTGAAACACTATTATCTTATTTTTCGGTTCTCAATGTGGTATTTATTTTATAAATATTTATTTACGACAAGATAATTAACAAGTTCACACATATGTATTTAACAGTAATCTAAGCTAGGTTTAAGAAAAAAATAATGAATTACAATCTTTTCACAGTCTTTATAAATGTTTCCAAAGAAGAATTAATAAATTCTAAATCTACATTGTATGTATTTGCAAGTTTCAAAATTCTACCTACAGATTCATTCCGGCCATGGTTGGTGCGACAAAAGGGTACTTTGAAGAGTTCCGAATTTCTAGTTCTTGGATTCACATTTGAAGTTATAAGTTCGAGAAGTTCCGAGAATTGATGCCACCTACCATTGATTATTTTATAAATTATTGTAAGATCTGCTTCTAATCTTCTATGAGCCAGAGTATTCAAGTTAAGAATGCCCAATATAATTTTATAGTCATATTCACCAATATGATATCTCAGTTTATATGCAGAGTACCTTGAAAACTTATTTTGAACACTTTCAAGCATATCAATATCCACATGATATAAAGGGCACCAAATTATGGAATTGTATTCGATTATTGATCTAACAATTGAACAATATATGATTTTTATTGAAGTGAGAGATAATTCATTTGCAGATCTAAGAATGAAACCTAACATTTTTAACGCTTTAGAAGTAATATTTGCAATATGGGGTTCAAATGACATTTTTGGGTCGAGAGTGATTCCTAAATCTCTGATTGTGTTTGTTGTTTTCAGTTCTGATTAACTGATTTTGTATGGCCAGTTAATGGGATTTTTGTTTCGGAAAAAAATAAATTTTTGACATTTGTCTATATTTAATTGCAATAGATTTATATCACACCAGCGAACAAAGTTAGATAAATCATACTGTAATAATTTTGTATCAGTTGAGTCGTGAATAACGTTAAACTCTTCAGGTCATCAGCAAACAAAAGAAATTCACTATAAAGAATAACATCTTTCAAGTCATGACAAATAAGTTGAAAAGCAATGGCCCTAAATGAGAACCCTGTGGTATACGGAATAACATAGAATACAAGTACATAGAATTTCTTTTTAAACCATAGTCACCGGCTTTGAACCAGTTCTTTTCATTACCAAAATCCATTTCTGACCGTATCAGTAATCGGAGATCGTGTATTATTTACTCTTCACATATGTACACGTCAATACACATACTTTCAAGAAATATAATCAGACAGTTTCATCAATAAACTACTTTTGATAAGTGAGAATTTTGGCTTTTTTTTTCGCACTGAAAGAACATACGGTAAGCAAATCTGTCCAAACACGTCAATAGACATACTTTCGAAAAATATACACTGACATTTTCATTAACTATTTATGATAAGGGAGAAATTTGATTATTTTGGACGAGTCTCTCCTGGGTATTCTGTACGAATATTGTTCAACGCAAATGACATACTTTAGAGTTACAAGTGATAACATTTTTACCGATAAACCAATTTTCCATTTCCCATAAACTATTTGTTTCGGTACAAATGAATTTTTCCTGAATAATATTATTCTCGTATTTAAAATGTTTTTTGGTATTAATGCTTGTATTGGTACATGTGTCTGATAGAATGACTTTATGTACAGTGCTGAATCATTTATTCGAAATGTTTCAATAATATACAGGGTGTAACTGATTAAGTGTAAAACATTTAAGGGGGTGATTTCTCATCAAAAAAAATATAGGATCTTCCGTATAAACTTCTTTGAAGCATGCCTTGTTGAGATACAGCCCCTTTTGTTGTTCCTAAAATAATGTTTTGCTGCGAACTGGTTGATTTTGGGCAAAAACCCAAGAGACATTTTTTGTTTGGAATGAAACAGGCTATCGGAAATTAATTTTTAAATGGTAAACAAATAATATAACAAAAAGTTACATTGGAAATAAATTTTAGGGGTTGCGTTTTCTACCCCTTACAACCATGGTGTAAACCAAATAAATTTCTGGCTAAATATCTTTTTGGTAGTACAAAACGTCAGGTTAATTTCAATATTGTTACTTTTTTAGTGCTTGTGAAAAAAATTGTTATACAAATTTTATGTACCCCCTTTAATGGGCTGTATCTTAACGAGGGATGCTCCAATGAAATTTCTTTATATTAAAGATTCTATCTTTTTTTCTATTAAGAATCACCTCCTTGAATATTTTACACTTATTTAGTTACACCCTGTATACTATGAATCCTACTTCTGAATTGTTAGTCATTACTATAGCTAAAGTAAAAATTTCCCAAAAATCAGGCCTTCACTGAATTTCGTGTTCACAACCAAATCAATCTGCTCAGTATGTCAGAGAAAGTCGTAGAAAAATTAAAAAAAGAGTTCTTGAACATGTTCAACTAATTGACAATTTCAGAAGTCGAACACTAAAAGTTCGTTCTTTAATCACATTCTCATTTACAACCATAGTTTTATATTGATTCTGATTTAGATATTTTACACGTTTGCCAAAAAGGCCATCTACTTAGTTTACGTGAAATTTTTGAAATCAACTCTGCTAATAATAACCCTAATGTTATATCTCTCAACAAGTACAGTTTGATTGTTAAAGGTTTTTTAATTCTTTTGATTTTAACTAAATTTCCCCTGCCTTGAGACGATAAGTATGCGGTGGTCCTGCTCCTGTTGTGTTCTGTGTTTGTAAATCTCTTGTCATTGTTCCACTTTCAATATGTTTCACAATATGTTTTTAATTACGTATGTTATGAACATAGAAAATGTATAACATGTAATTTCATTACGTCCATTTCATTTCATTCATTTCATTAATTTTTATTGTTGTTTCATAACTTCAGAATTTTCATTGCTTTCGTATCTTCTTAGTGTGAAAGTTAAATGAGAACTCATTTCAAATCCTACATAATTAATTTTTTTAACATTATACCCATTTGATAAAAGTTCATCTGACTCTTTCAGTCACCATCTAGAAATATAGTAACGAACAAAGATAATCACACATTTACAACATTTATTTTTGAACACATTCACGCCAGATGCATTATATTATAATTAAATCATGATTCTCTACCCTGGAGAAAAGGGAAGCAACTGAATGAAGAAAAGAATAATGTAATTATGAACATAATTTCGATAGAATGAAAAATCCCGTAACTCCCAATTCCATACTCCCGTATATCCGGATAAGGATGCCACTTGGCTAAAAATGTTCATTTCTTTGTATAAAATTCCAGGCACAACAATTCTTATTTTCTTTCATTAAATCCATGGTCTCACGAAATACTTCGGTGGAAAAAAACTCCATTTCCATTTGGGAATTATTTCCAGGGAGAATATGAAAGTTTCTCCATAATGAACACAATTTCGAAATATTCTACAATTCGGTTCTGCCAGTGATATGAAATGAGCTTGTTCAAAAACTCCTTCAATAAAAAAGCTAATAACATGAATTGTTTTGAACTGAAACATTCTGTAATCTCACGATTAGGACAAAATTCTCCTGAACTTTCATTTATTACAGCGGAAACAAGTCACTTCAAGTTATGTTTCTTTCGTAAGACTAGAGAATATTTTCAAAGCATAGCTCACTTCATCTATTTCAAAATTCAAAAAATGCTCATATATAATGTGGAGATGAATACGAGAATTAACCTTATAAAGTTGAATATCTTAGTTGTCTTGAGCATTCTAGCCTAGGAGTTAGTTGATATATTTCAATTTATGTAAAAATAGGAAGCATATGTTAATAAA
Source organism: Leptinotarsa defecta (assembly GCA_015342085.1). NCBI lineage: Eukaryota > Metazoa > Arthropoda > Insecta > Coleoptera > Chrysomelidae > Leptinotarsa > Leptinotarsa defecta. Next base: position 10,609 of record WOGO01006100.1, read on the forward strand.
AAATGTGTTCATCATTTCAATTTGACTTTTCCCTGACTGACAAATCACACTGGCTAGAATTATATTGACTTATCTCTGATGAGAATATGCGTATCTATTATTTGCACTCATTATCTTTCAATTATTTTCCATCAGCACAAATACTCTGGTCAAGAAGTACCTTTCAGGCAAACATTTTTTCGATTCAAAAGAGCGTGTAGATGTTTTTTGGAAAACTTCAAGTTTCGCTTGCAAAAAACGACAAAAGTTGTGAACAATTTGCAAATATCCCAAATTAGTTGACTATAGTTGCATTCACTACTGTTCCAAAATATATGGCTGCCAAAAAGTCTTTTCACAAACACTGTACACGAAATATTTGTTAAAATGGAAAAGTTACAATTAAAGATGACGAATTCAACGATGAAGATGAAGACGATATTGCTGGAGCTGAAAATTAACTGTTTGTTGTAGAGCTTGTGAAATTTTCGCTGACAGGCGAGAAAAATGAAGAAGAAAACGTTGAAATGAACAGAGAACAAGATATTCTGAGGATTTTTGATAAAATATAACTCACGAAATTATATAACAATGTCAAAAATTTATTGGCGCTCAGGGGCGACTTCATTGTTTCCAGTGGCGCATTTGCTTTTTCAGCTGCAGGAAAACTCAGGAAAACCTGCAGCACTACATAATCTGAAGATTATGAGCCAAACCTAAGAAAGATTTCCATAAAAGGAGGTGATTTAAAATGAAATCATGAAAAATTCAACGTAAACCATTATCGATGAGAAAGCGTAATGAAGAAAACACATTTTCAAATTGATTTTTGATTTGCAAGATGCCGTGGCTGATTGATTTGAGGAAAATTCTTCTTGTTTAACTCATTCATATTCGTAATTCATGAAATAAAGATATAAAGTAACATTGATAGGCTTAAATAATTGATAAATAAATAAATATACGTCGGATAAAAAGTTATATGAGTGACAAAGGCCTTTTCATTATAGTTTATAAGATATTTGAACATATAAGAAAAAAGTCTTGATTGTTTTTTTTACGAATACAATTGAGAATAGATGAGTCCGAAGTTTCTCTATTCTATCTCGATTAGTTCATGAGTTATGATGAGTTTGAAGATGAAAACCTAGTTAGGAATGATGTGTTGAAAAACAGAACATTTGAATTCCGATGAAATATACGAATACATTTTTCTCCAAAAGAGTGATACATGGTTGTTTTTGTTAAATTACGTAGGAACAGTGTGGAACAAGAATCGCACAATCGCTTGCGCATGGCGATCTGTCGCCACTTCATGCGTCGCCACGCAATTGCATTTACGTGCGGCTATAGATGTTTCACATAAAAAAGTAGGTCCTCATCATTCACTGT
>WOGO01006101.1:0-11979 GCA_015342085.1 Leptinotarsa defecta
TTATTTCTTTGTAATTTCAGTTTTTTGTTTAATAAAATTGTTATTTTCGGTTAATCTTTTTGATTTTTTTCAGGGTTATCAAATCAATTTATATTATGTTAGACAAATTAGACAATAGAAGTCCGAACTGATGAAATGAAAATTTGATAAACTACAATTCAGTCAGTGAGAATGGAAAACTAAACAAAATTCGGCATCTGAGTCAATCAGTACCAATTTCTCAATATTACTTTACCATAGGCATTGAATTATAAATGTTTCTTTCGAAAGTGATTGAGGTTTTTTGTTGATTACATTTCTATGATTTTCAAAGAAATCCATGTAACACCATTGAAGTATATAACCATATAAATCTATATAAATGAAAAACTAGAAGATAAAATCTCAACGCCGTATACCGCTATCTTTAGGATAGATAGAAGATTCAAAGCAGGAATAACAATGACAAACGAGGTTCCGAAAGGCAGTCCAGCCAAGCTCCAACATTAACCGCCGAATAATCAGACTCGTTTTGTGACTTCTACAGTTTTAAACCCCGTTTTTAGATCGTTCCCAAAATTCTTGTCAAATTTCGTTTGTTATAAACATATAATTGGAATAGATTCTACGCTAGAGAGGTCTTACTTTTAAGAATTTTCTGTTGATATTATATTATATTATATTATACTGCTGGGTGTTCAAAAAATAAGATCAAATGTGGAATTGAGAAAACTGGCAAAATGTTCCTTTATTGAATAGAAACCTGCATATATATTTAATTATTTAGCATTAAAATGTTTTCAGATTTCCAATATTGCAAATTAAAAATACTTGTAGTCAACTCTGACTGAGATGGAAATGATCAAATGCCAAATAACTAATAACTATATTGAAATACCTTTTTCTATCAAGAACTCCATTAATAAAGAAGGAACCTGTATAATTTCAAATCCATAAATTTTATATAGCACAATTACTTTTGGAAGATGATAGGTATGCCCTTCCCTGAAAAGTTTTCAAAAACGACAATTTTATTTATTGACCGACCTATTCAGAGAGTACAGAAAGCAAATTTTATTATAGTTTTCAATTCATCAGCAAGTAAGTCATTATTCCACTGAGTCCTAAAGAAAAACTCATAATAAATACGAATTCACGTTTCTTTCAATCTGTCGAAAAGAGAGTTGAGAATTTATTGTAAATTATCCGAGAACTTTCACATCAGTGGATTCATCAGCTACTTGTGGTATAACCCGCTATGTGCTCCTGATAAAACTTTTTTATTCAAAAGTTCTATTATTCAGAAGGTTTGCATTTCATAACGTACTTCAAAAAAAATTCTAGGAAAAAAAAGCTTCTTGACTTTCGCTTCTCCTTCTTTATACAAACAATTCTGAGAAACCTTCCAAAAACAAGAAGAAAGAAAGTTCAAAATAAACTCTTTATAAAGATGTTTGTACATTCATTAAGGATTTGAATCAAATACCATTCATAAGAAAAGAGTTGCAATATAAAATTTCACTAACATGGAATCTCAATGACGGACTTCGAAGTTTCGGGATAATACACTATTTTCAACTGAATGAAAGAGAAATGAAACTTTCTATGTTTTTTACCACTTTTATTTGTAACCAACGTTACTGCAGTTTCGTCCTATACGGACATTTTCAAATTTATACAATAAACTTATTTATGTCTGGATATTTTCAAATTCATACAATAAACTTGTTTATGTCCGTATAGAACGAAACTGCAGTAACGTTAGTTACAAATAAAAGTGGTAAAAAACATAGAAAGTTTCATTTCAATTTTTTTCATTATGATTTCCTACCACGTAGTAACGGCTACATCCATCAACTCTTTTCAATTTTTCATTAGCACCGTTGAGGATAATGAATTCCTTTCGAATCATTTCAATTCATCTACTCATATAATACAAAAACGCCCCGAAACACTGCGATAATGACTATAACACCAGGAATAATTACCGATATATGTTCTCTAATCAGATGGTGATTTCCCTGACGCTTCAAATATTTTCTGCATGGGGTAGCATATCTATGACTGTCAGTATCTACGTCTACGTCTACATCTATGTTTATGTCTATGTACACGTATATCTATGTCATTGTTCACGTCTACATCTACGCCTACGTCTATGTCTATGTCTATGTATATGTAACTACTCTCATTTTCTTCACTCTTCCAGACCCAAGAGGAATACGCTCTGGTACTCACGCTCACCGACGGCCACTTGGGCTACGGCAACTACATTACTCAAGGCCTCCTGCTGCTAGTCGAAGACGTCAACGACAACACGCCGATATTCGAAAGTTACCAGCCGACCATTACCCTTCCCGAAGACGCTTCTCCAGGTACAATAACAACTCTCAAGGCCACGGATGCTGACGAAGGACCGTACGGACAGGTCGTATATTTTCTTCAAGAAGGGGACGGCGACGATCATTTGTTTGCGGTTAACACGGTGGGAGAAAAGGCCGTGGTGCGATTAGTAGGTGAGAAAAAGTCAACTAAAGCTTTAACAGTTTCGAAATGAGTTGAAAGTAAGAATTGGAGTACAAATACTTCTCACCCACCAGAACTATAGCACTCTTCCCAACTCGCGTAGTGTATACTGATGACGTCAACTTTGTTGTCTTCATCAGTGTATGGCCTTTACTATATGAAGAGTGGCCATCAAAAACGCCCCACAAGGCATAACTGTCAGAAAAGGATTTTTTCGCAAAAATTCAAAAACACGAAGCTAGTCAATAGAGGCAAGTCAACTCAAAAGCCATTGTAAAACAAATGAAGCTTTAATTCTCATTCCACTAAAAAAATACCCTCCTTGAGGTCAACCAAAACGTACTCAATGTTATCTTTGATATTCTCAATGATTATATACCCATATTAAAAAGACGACTGCTTCGAAAGAACGTTCCCTGCAAATGGCCATCGACGGATATCTCTCGAATACTTTTATCATCAACGCTGGTGTTCCCCAGGGATCTATTTGGTTTCCAACCCTCTTTCTATTGTATATCAACGACTTATTGGAAAAAAACTGACTACAGTATACTTACATCTGCGGCGGATGCACACCTTTACCGGCAGCAGGAGGTTGCATATCTTAATGAGGATCTAGAAGTAATCCCGAATTGTTATGAAAATAACCAGTAACCACAAAAATCCAGGCATCAGTTTTCTCCAAAACGATGAATGTCTCCGAAACGGATACGTCAGGTCAGATAATTTCACCTTCTGCTTCGATAAGTTTGTTGGGGGTTAAAATGGACGCCGCTTCCCAAAAGCTTGGAAAACTGTTCCGAACTAGGAAACTGTACACACCTCAACAACTTTAATGCTTTATAAATCTCAGATCTGACCTTCTTTGGAGTATTGTTCTTATTTATATGCCCCCCCAAGCATACCCTGAAGCTGCTGGATTCCATTTAAAAAAGAGCCATCCGCCTAATTGGAGACGCTAACATCACTTGCAACCTTGAAAGTCTAGAACATTGAAGAAACGTTGGAGATTTTTCTCTCTTTTACTAATACTTTCATGGAAAGTGTTCAAGTGACTTGGCACATTTGATTCCACCAAGAGCGGTACATATCAAAAATACGTGACAGATTGTGGTTGCTCATCGTTTTTAGATTCAATTCAATACACCACGAACTCCACTGTACAAGAACTTTTTTCATGTAGAGAACGGCGTTTATGTGAATTAAACTTCCTGAGAACGTTTTTCCAAATGGAATTAATCTCCAGCGATTCAAATCCAATGTGAATCGCTACTTTAGCACAGGCACCGCTCTCAGAGTGCCTTGATGATTTTCCTGTACAGTTTGTGTTTTGTCCTTTAAAAAAATTAAAGATTGTGTCATTAGCAATTAAGCAGGTAATGGAAAAGCAATTTCTTATTTTGTTGGTATTGTGCTATATAATACATAATACTTACTATGATATGGCGAATGCACTCTTTCCACCACCAGAACTGATAAACTCTTCTCGATGCTAGTTTTGCCCAACAAAGAGATGGGTTAAAAATGGCCTAAACTTTAGATCATCTTCAGTTGCGAAAGGTAATCTTATGAATGAGCCATATTATCCCCTATTGAAGACTAAATTATTCTTGATAAAACACCTTTAAAACTCCTCCTGTTTATAATTTTCATCAAAAAAACTATTTCAATAATTATTATTGATAACAGCCGCTTTGGATTATGAAAGGCAGACCGTACATCAGCTCAAAATTCTTGCAATCGACAGAGCCAAAGAAGGTAGAGTAAACACCGCAACTGCAGCGCTTTTGATAAAGGTAGAAGATGTAGAAGATCAACCTCCCGAATTTGTTAGAGTGTCTCCAGTAGCTAGAATAGAAGAAAACAGCCCTATTGGGTCTTCTGTACTTCAAGGTAAAATCTACAAGATTCAATAAAATATATTTCATTTTCACCTCAAATTTATTTCATTAAATTTTCAACTTCAGTCTTCATCTGTTTCAGTCGTGGCAGTGGATGGTGATCGCGGTATAAACAACCCCATCGAATACTCTCTAACGTCAAATGGTCTGAATAGGATATCTGATATTTTTTCTGTTGAGCGAGATACAGGGGTAGTTCTAACAACAAGCTTTCTAGACAGAGAAGCATTGCCAGCTGGGGCTGGAACTTATATTCTTCAGATTACGGTCAGTATTTCATCTTGGTTGAAAATTATTCAAAAACAGTGGTTCACCTCACAACTCTGAAACTAATATTCTTCCCCCTTGCGTATTTATTTTTTGACCAACTTGTAGGCTAAATAAGTTGGAAGTAAAATACTACCAGCACCAATAGCGACAACTGAAGTTACTGTAATGGTCACTGATGTCAACGACGAAATACCAAAATTCAAAAGCAATTACTACGAATGCGATATAGCTGAAAATTCTCCTGTGAATACTCCGCTGACATTTTTAGGAAATTCGTTACCAGAAGTTTATGATTACGACCAGGTAAGTTGTGTTTCATGTTCCAAAACAAAGGTACACTGTAAAAGTATTCGTAAGAGATACAATCAGACATTATATTGTTGGAGGCAGAAGTAAATATCAATTGACAGAATGATTGAGGCTTTCGTAGCAGAGGTGTTCAGTATTTCAGTATTTTTCGAGTTCAAAAGCCGTCAATTTTTGAAATTTCAACCTTTGAATTAACACCAACCTTGTGGCTACGTTACGTAGAAAGCATTTTCGTCATCTGGAAACTTGGAAGGGACGCTCTAGCATCAAGTTCACCATGGAGACTGAACAGGATTAGCGGATAACAAACAAAGTGTATCGAAAACCGACACATATGGATATATACCTACACACACTATCAAACTACCATCCTAGTCAAAAGAGGGGAGTAATTTCAACTCTAACTGAACGGGCTCGAAGAATATGTAAACCAGGGCATCTATAGGAAGGACTGGAACGTCCTTAAGTGACCTTGAGATCGAATGGATACAGTGTGCCTGAGATCAATAAGGCCACGAGACTGAAGAGATGGTTGCACGGGCGTATCTGCCATATATTCCCAGGGTCACAGACAGAATTGGAAAACTCTTGAGAAACGATCTTCAAACCACCAAGAAAATACAACAATGTCAAAGGTCGGCTACAGACAAAAGAAACCCACTATCAGCAGCAGGGGTATATTTCATGCCGTGCACTTGTGAGAAGGTATACATCGAAATTGCCAGAAGATCCAAGGGAACAAGACTGAAGGAGCTTGATAGCAACTGCAGACTAGACCAAACAGACAAGTCGGCTGTAGCGGAGCACGCACTCCACATGTATCTATTTGAAAACATGAAACTCATTGCCCCCAACCAGGGATGCCAAAGAATAGAAAAGAAGAAGCTGTGAACCTAAACCGAATATGGAATCCCATTCTAAGAAGTTGAAGAATAGCAAGCAGTATGATGGCAGGTAGAAAACTATCGACGATGTTATTGACAATTTATCTAATCCAGGTACAGCTGTTAGCACACCAAACTACCTGGGTTAACATAAATGCAATTTACGAAATTTACCTAATCCAGGTACAAGCATAAACACACCAAACTACCTGTGTCAACATAAACACGCTTTTCGTACTTTACCTAATCCAGAATACCAAGTATTAGCATACCAAATTACCTGAGTCAATATAAACACGGTTTACACAATTTACCTTATTCAGGTACATGTATTAGCACACCAAACTACCTGAGTCAACATAAACACGCTTTACGCAATTTACCCAATCCAGAATACCAAGTATTAGCACATCAAACTACTTGCGCTTCACGCAATTTACCTAATACAGGTACAAGTATTAGCACACCAAACTACCTGAGTCAGCATAAACACGCTTTACGTAATTCACCTAATACAGGTACAGGTATTAGCACACCAAACTACCTGAGTCAACATAAACACGCTTTACGCAAATTACCCATTCCAGAATACCAAGTATTAGCACACCAAACTACCTGAGTCAACATAAACACGCTTTACGCAATTTACCTAATACGGGTATAGGTATTAGCACACCAAACTACCTGAGTCAACATAAACACGTTTTACGTAATTTACCTAATATAGGTATTAGCACACCAAACTACCTGAGTCAACACAAACAGGCTCTACGCAATTTACCTATTACAGGTACAACATAAACACGCTTTACGTAATTTACCTATTACAGGTACAGGTATTAGCACACCAAACTAGCTGAGTCAACATAAACACGCTTTATGCATTTTACCTAATCCAGGTACAGGTATTAGTATAGCAAACTATCTGAGTCAACATAAACAGGCTCTAAGCAATTTACCTACTCTAGGTACAGATATTAGCTCACCAAACTACCAGATACGCTTTGCGCAACTGTAAATCCCGTCATCGGAGAAAAACTCAGGATTAATAAACACCTGAAGAAGCTAGCCACCTGCGCCAAGCGAAACGTCAGGAAGAAATTTTAAAAATCGACGGCCTTCAAACGAAAAATAGTGACACTAAATCATAATTGCTCAATTATCTGTAATTTTCCATATGATTTGAAAATACTGAAAATAAATTAGTTTCAAAAAGTACTTATTGCCGAAGAAATCAAGTTTATTATTTCTACTCTTTCATATCCAGAATAAATAAATAATGTCATATCATATGTACCACTCCTAAAACACAAATTTTCCAAATAATTACCTACTTCTATTATATAATAAACCAATTATTTGGACAATTCGAAGATCAAGATTTAAAATTTTTCACCGGGATATTGAAACACACAATTAGTTAAAAGTAACCCTAATATATTTCCATGAGGAACACCAATGCCAAAGTTCACCTCAAAATTATTTCCTCTAGGGAATAAATGGTACTTTCCATCTTTACGTCAAAGGTGCTGGAGACACCTTCGATATAACTCCCAACAAAGCTGTTAACGAAGCAACGTTCATGATTCGGGTCAAGAACAGTACCGCCTTGGATTTCGAGAAGATCAAGAAGCTCAACATCACTCTGATCGCCAAAGAAGTCGTTAAAGATAACCCGAAATTTAGTGAAGCCGCTGTTACCGTCAATCTTCTCGATAGAAACGACAACTTTCCAGAATTCACCAAGAGCCTTTACGAAGTCTTCGTGCCGGAAAATTGCGACGTTGGAACTACGGTTGCATGGATACAAGCTCTGGATGACGATTCTGGAAAATTTGGAACAAGAGGGATCAGATACACGAATGTGGCTGGAAGTATAGATTATATGTAAGTTCTTAGAAGTTCATGTTTATTTTGACTGACACCAGGGTAGCGTTTAGCAACCGATTTTCTCAAGTTTGTATATTTGCTGGTTATGGATCAACGATGTTGTATTCTTCATCGATTGGAATTATGGAAAAATCAATAATTTTCAGTGCAATAATCCAATGCTTATTTGAATGCTGTCCTTTCATTGTTCCAAAAACTTCTATTACGACTATCTAGTAGACCCATAATACATGAAACAGTATAATCTATTTTGGTTTATATCAAGAACTTATACTTTATTGAACAGGCAAAAAACTAGGAGACTATTCCTTTAACTATTCTAACGATATTTTGTCCTTTGATGATTTTTGATTTCGCTTTGTTTCGAAGGTACGGGGCGAAAAAGAATTCCGACAATAATAATTGTAAAAATTTTGAAATTATTAACGTATCCGAAATAAAATTACCTATAGTGTTCTACACTGGACCTACCAGGTAATAAAAAATCTAACAATTCCGTTGGTACCTATCGACAACATTCCGATTACTAGAAACGGCTGCAGACAGTCAATTTGCTGGGTATAACGCAATCAGAAACGATCCTGGTGTTTTGAAAGTGTTCGGGAGTCGATAAGGAGAAGATTGCATGTAATTTTTGGTAATAAATTATTATTGTTGAAATTCTTCGAAACAAAGCACCCTATCAATAATCATCAAAAGACAAGACATCAAAAATAGTGCAAGGAATAGTCCCTTGAATTTTTGACGCATGTTTAATAAACACCCTGTATGAGCATTTTTGTTACAACCCCAGTTTATATTTGCTAGAGATCTTAATGGGATCTATGCTATTTTGCGTTCTTCGATTCGTGGACCAGTATTTGGTCGACCCAATAATTTTGTAAAACTTTCATATTCCATCCTTTTGGTACAATTTTAATTGCCGTTTATAATATAGATGTTGCAAGCACAAAAATGGATACACAAGAGTTTTTTCTAGTGTCTGAAAACTGGTCTCAGCTTATTCAACTCTCTAAATGAATTATTGATTAGCATTTGTGTTTTCTGCTCAATTTTTTCAATCGATGAAATGAACTTTCAGCTATGTTATTTGGAACTAGGAATGATGTAAGTTACGCTTCGGAATAAAAATCTAATTTCCGCCTTGCAACAAATTATTCGCCGCCTTGCAACAAATTATTCGCTGCCTTACAACAAATTATTCAAATTTCCAAATATGCATCTGTTTTCCATATTTTCGAAACCATTAGACATTGAAAAACTACTTATAAATATATACTGGGTGTCCCATCAAATTCCCAGTTATTATATTTTGTAGCCAAAAACAACAGGACACCTCCAAGTTCATATCAAGGAAACTATACATTTTGGCATGCAGGGTGTTTTTTTATTTCATCTACCTATACTCCGGAGCCTCCTTATACATATATAGGGTCTTCTAACAGGGACTTCAGAACTTTGACAGAATAATTGATAACGGCATTCTTATTGAAGCTGCATCTGTCAAATTAGCTGTCATCAATTAGTCAGGACGGATATAGCATTCAACAACACGTGCAAATAAAAAAAAATTTCAATCAAAATTGATGTTCTGTTCGGGCAACGTACCGCGGCGCTTCGCCCGTTTTACGGTCACCATAATCGTCCTATCGAGAGGACTATTCGAAATGTGTTGAATAAATTTGGGTCCACTGGTTCAGTAAACGATCGACCAACACCCGTACGTCGACGAAACGCAAAATTTGCCGAACGCATCGCCGCTGTCTGTGAGAGTGTGCAAGAGAATCCGAGACAGTCGCTTTCGCGTCGCTCGCAAGAAGTCAGTTTTCGCAGACCACAACTTGGCGAATTTTGCGTCGAGACTTGGGCTTGCTTGCATCTGTACAAAATTCAACTGACTCAGGAACTGAAGGTGAACGACCATAGACAACAACGTCTCTAATTTTCATCGAAAAATCATTTTCATAAATGAGGCCCATTTTTGGAAGAATGGGGACGTGAACAAACAAAATTATCGAATTTGGGACGATATCAATCGACATGAGATCCAAGAGCGTCCAATGCATACCGGACGTTAGAGAGATAAATTGTGGAGTACCTCAAGGCTCTGTATTAGATCCCTAACTGTTTCTGTTATATAAAAAAAGGATTTAACCAACATATCGATTACAGAAAGATTCACCCTTTGCTAACGACACCACATTATTGTGGCATAACAAGGACAAAAACAGATTGCATAACAAAATATGCCAAGACATGAAAAAAGTAAAAATTGGTTTGACTCCAATCTTTTATCATTGAATACCAGCAAAACAAATATATTAGCAATCAAGTGTAATATACCTGATATCTCGCTAGACAATGCCACAATAAAAAATAACTCCACTTTGAAATTTTTGGGAATTTATTTAGATGAAAATTTAAAATTCGCTCAGCATATTGCACACACCAAAAAAAAATTGGTATCAAATTGTTTCGCACTGAGAAACATCTCAAAGAAACGGGGGTTTGCTGCAGCGAAAGAAGTGTACTATTCCTTAATAGACTCCCATCTAAGGTATGGTATACCATTTTGGCGTGTTTGCAGTAAACAACTCATGCAGTCGGTTTTGTCTTGAAGAAAAGGGCTGTTAGGTACTTATGTACAGCGAAATGGCATGATTCATGTAAACCCCTTTTTCGTGAACATAGAATCCTTATGGTTATTTCAATATTTATATTGGAAACCGTATCGATTATACATAAAAATAGGGAGAACTATGAATCTACAGCTACAACCACATACCACAAAAGGCGGTCAAATGAACTGAATCTACCAATTCCAAAACATGTTTGGTTCAAAACTCGTTGATATATAATGGAATCAAGATATGCAATAAACTTTCCAATGAAATCCAAGAGACTCCTTTTATCATATTAAAAAAGAAATGTACGTAATTAAGTGATAAAGCCTATTATGACCTACAAGAATATTTTGTCGATGCCCTGTAATTTAGAATGTGTGGAAATTGCGATTCTACTGTGTGTGAAAAACATATTTTTATTCGTTGTCCTAGTTCTTGTCATGTAACCTTTGGATATGTATGTATATATAGTTTATATTTCATATTAATCTTATACTTCATGTTTATATTAATATTCATTTATGGCATTGCATTTATAACAAGAATTCTGTTCTTAAACAATGAACATATTATCTATCAGTCGATCAATCAACTTTCCAGGTTGAATCTACACCCAACGTCCGGAATTATAACAGTCAAATTAGCAGGAGGACCGAACTGGGACAGAGAACAAGTATCCAGACATTTTTTGACAGTTGAAGCCAGGGACGATCTAGGTTTCGGTAATAGAAATTCCGTACAGCTGATAATCAATATTGAAGATGTCAACGATAATCCGCCGATCTTCACTCAAAACAAATACGAGGCGAGACTTCTGGAAAACAAACTCGATTTCGAAAAACCATTGAAAGTTGAGGCTAGAGATGCAGATTTGAATGGTGAGACACTTCAAGTTCATGTGATTACCGTGTATAATTTAATTCAAAATTGATTTTTTTATCGTAAGTTGAAAATACTTCAATTTAACACTTCAACACTTCAATTTAAGAACAATATTTATTCCTCCTCAAAAGGTTTAATTATGGTAAATCCCTTAAGCCCCTCACTTGCAGAAATTTTCATGGATAATCTATAGAAGTCGATATTGAAACATCCTTTGATTGAGAATTTTTTGTATTGGCATAGATATGTGGATGACGTTTTGGTATGTTTTACAGGTTCTAAGAGGCAATTAGATACTTTTCATAGGGATATTTACAAAATTCATGAAAAAATTAAATTCACTATTGAAATAGAAACAGACAACTCAATCAATTTCTTGGACTCAACAATTAGTAGAAGGAACAACAAACATGATTTTTCAATTTATTACAAACCGTCCTATACGGATATTACTATACCTCCATTACGATTCTACCCATCCATGTCAACACAAAGTAGCAGCTTATAATAGTATGATTCACAGTTTAGTTAATGTTCCTCTTTCAATAGGTAATTTCAATAAAGAACTTAATATCATTAAGCAAATTGTGGTTGACAGTGGGTTTAAAACCGAATTAATGAACAAAATACTTGCCAAGAAAGTCTACGTTTTTCGTATTGATACGGTAGATAATCAAAATTATAGAACTTTAACGTACAAACAACGGAAAAAGT